>JABSTT010002797.1:0-36602 GCA_013339685.2 Hyalomma asiaticum
CTATACGATCAGCTAAACCTGAAATTCTTTTTCAATCTTTACTTGCGATTCCTGAACGCGTCAACGACAACAGTAAGCTTCTTTTTTTCAACATATCTTCTTTAGGAGGCCCTGGGTTTGATTCAATGTCCCCACATGCCAAAAGATCCCTTGATAACAGAACAACACTGTTAAGAAAGCACAATGAAAGAAAAGAGGAAAAAACCGAAAAAAACTGCTCACAAATCGTCAGATTCCAAAGCTAGTATAAAGGGAGAGCCCATCTCCCCAACGGTCAAAGTATCCGGAAAGTCGTGCAGCATACTGCAGCCCGTCTCGTTCTCTTCTGGCTTGGCTTGCGAAATTTTTCGTGGTAGCCCTCAGCAGTATACCGGAACCTCTGCAGTAGCGCAGCTGTTGGGTCCAACTTGCCTATGACGGTCAGTGCTTCTCCGGTCATACATAGACTAAGAGAAAGAGCCCATTTTTGACGGGGCCATACTTGACACGTTGCTACCCGTTCATATCGCTGCAGGTACGCGTCGAGGTTGTCCCGTGTTTCACTGAAGGGTGGAATCAGTTTATGAGGACTGCAAACCTCCGAAGTACCTCTGGTGCTCATGCTAGCTATCCCTTGTTCATCAGGTGCACTTGACTGCAGCCTGCTCGCATTCTCTTGAAGTTGCAGCTTTAGCTGCAGAATCTTTAGTTCCTGCTCTTGAACTTTCCGCTTTGTTCTATGCTTTCTCTCGCAAATTCGCGTTCTTTAGCGCGTTCTTCGCGAGCTTGAGCGCATTCTCGCTCTACCCACTCTCTGAGCGCATCTTCCTCCAATCCTAACTGTCGGCCAAGTTCGATAAGTCTCTCCTTCTGCATGACTCAGGCTGTGTCTGAGCAATGGCTTAGATCTTAATAAGCCATCCTGGCAGGCTCGCCAATTGTGGTGGATCGTGGGCCAGGACTCAGACACAGACAGCTAAGTCAAGGACAAGGAGAACATTTATCCACGGCATGAGACAGCACATACACTCTCAAAGGACAACAATCTAAAAATGCAACATAAACAATGCGCTCTGCGATCCCCAAGCTCAGGGAGCTAAACTGCGCGTCCTGTCCAACTGATGTCGGATGTCCGTTCGCACCACTCACAGTACCGATGTTCTAGCAGCGGCGGCGCACGCTGACATCAGTAGACGAGGCACGATGAGTTGCGGTCCGGGGCACGAGCAGATCCTGAGCTGCTCGCTCAGGAAAGCGTCGAGGTACGATGCCTCTTAAGTGGCACCGAGGCCACTCCCTCAAAGAACGGCTGCGCAGGACTGCAGCATACGTGGCACCGTGGCCACGCTCTCGGCAGGCGGCTGGACCGGAACTTGCGCGGCACCGGGGCCACGTGTTCATCAGGCGGTTGTGCCGGGCAGGGACTGGCGCGGCACCGTGACCACGCCCTCAGCCGGTGGTTGCGCCGGACTCGAACTTGCGCTGCACCGTGACCACGAGTCGGTAGATGGTTGGCCGGCCGCACCACAGCTCCAGTTGCGCGCCCTGGCCCGCTCGCACATCCACCCCGAACAGCCAGCACGATTCAGGGACACCAGGAACACGCCCAGTGCGTCCCGGCTGGCACCGAGCTGGTGCGTCTGCTTGCCAAGTCGACGTGCCGCTCTCGGTCGCTTCTAAAAATGTTCGATCCGCCGTCGGCGTTCCGAAGCCCAGGCGCTTCACGTTCCGCTCGCACAAGCGCGCGCTCTTCGTCGTTGTCGCTTCTAGTGCAAAAAACAGTCTCCCACTACAGTCCCATTATCCCAGGACATGGCCAAGAAATGTAATGCGTCAAGCACGCGAATCCGCAAGTTTTCATCCTGCGCTCAAGTTTCACGAGGAGCCTCCACACAAGCAATCCTTAGAAATGGTGCTTCACATTTTGGATTATTCCCGCATCCAACGGCCTTAGATGGCTCGTGGTGTTTGCGGGCAGGAACCTTACGGCAACACTTTTTTTGCGCTTGCATTGTTGGCATGTTTCCCTTCCCCCCTTTATTCTTCTGTCTCCCTCCATTTCCCATGCTTTACTGAGGCATTATAAAGCATGTCATTTTTGCAAATAAAGCCAGTTGTTATTCTGCGCTCTTGTGTCCGTGTCGCACTTCCTGTGTCGTCTGGTTGCGCCGGTGCCTTTAGGTTTCGCGCCAGTGAGTGTGGAGCGGAGGCACGTGAGCGGAAGTGAGTGAGAGTGCCAGTGGGCATGGGTGGAGGTGAGTGAGTGTGAGCAGAAGTGAGTGAGAGTGAGTGCCAGTGAGTGTGGGTGGAGGTGAGTGCAAATGAGTGTGAGTGGAAGTGAGAGTGCCAGTGAGTGTGAGCGGAAGTGGGTGAGAGTGACAGTGAGTGGGTGGAGGTGAGTGAGAGTGAGTGCCACTGAGTGTGGGTGGAGGTGAGTGCGAGTGCCTGTGTGAGCGGAAGTGAGTGAGAGTGCCAGTGAGTGTGGGTGGAGGTGAGTGGGAGCGAGTGCCAATGAGTGTGAGCGGAAGTGAGTGAGAGTGCCAATGAGTGTGGGTGGAGGTGAGTGCCAGTGAGTGTGAGTAGAAATGAGAGTGAGTGTGGGTGGAGGTGAGTGCGAGTGCCTGCCAGTGAGTGAGAGTGCCAGTGAGTGTGGGTGGAGGTGAGTACGAGTGAGTGTGAGCGGAAGTGAGTGAGAGTGCCAGTGAGTGCTGGTGGAGGTGAGTGCGAGTGATTGCCAGTGAGCGTGAGCGAGAGTGCCAATGAGTGTGGATGGAGGTGAGTGCCAGTGAGTGTGAGCGGAAGTGAGAGTGAGTGCCAGTGAGTGTGGGTGGAGGTGAGTGCGAGTGCCTGCCAGTGAGTGGAGGTGAGTGGGAGTGAGTGTGAGCGGAAGTGGGTGAGAGTGCCAGTGAGTGAGGGTGGAGGTGAGTGCGAGTGCCTGCCAGTGAGTGGAGGTGAGTGCGAGTGAGTGTGGGTGAAGGTGAGTGGGAGCGAGTGCCAATGAGTGTGAGCGGAAGTGAGTGAGAGTGCCAATGAGTGTGGGTGGAGGTGAGTGCGAGTGCCTGCCAGTGAGTGGAGGTGAGCGCCAGTGAGTGTGAGCAGAAGTGAGTGAGAGTGCCAGTGAGTGTGGGTGAGAGTGCCACACTCTGCTCACACTCACTATGCATCGCGTGGTTTACAGTCCATTCAAACATTGTGTCTCGCTTCAGGAGGCTTCGCAAGAGCGTTGTCCGTTCTGCTGGTGACGGAAGGTACTTGCCAAAATAATTGGCGACTCCTAACATTCTCTGGACTGCCGATTTGTCCTCCGGCGCGGGCGTCTGCAGCATGCATTTTATCAGTGAGGGGCTTGGTCTGATGCCGTCCTTGCTGATCACATCGCCAAGATACTCTATCTCTTCTACGCCAATGGTGCATTTGACCGGGTTAAAGTTAAACCAGCTAGTTTGGCTGCTTGTAGGGCAGATCTTAGGCGCGCGTCATGTTCCTGCCGAGTTGCGCCCCAGATAAGAACGTCGTCAACGTAGACTTGAACGCCCGGAAGACCATCGAAAATCTCTGTTAAGGTTTTCTGAAACACCTCTGATGCGGATGCTATACTGATTGGTAATCTTAGAAAGCGGTACCGGCCGAACGGCGTTGAGAACGTGCAAATTTTAGAAGTGTCCTCATCGGGTGGTATTTGATGAAATCCTGAGTTTGTGTCTAAGCGGGAGAACAGCATCGCGCCAGACAGCTCAGCTTCGATGTCCTCACGCCTAGGCATCTCGTAGTGCTCTTGTTTCAGGCACTGATTTAGTTTTCTTGGGTCTATGCAAATGCGTAACTTCCCATCTTTTTTACGAGCAATTACAAGTGGACTCACCCAATCCGTCGGTTCATTGACTTTTGCGATGATGTGGGCCCGTTCCATGCGCTCTTCCTTAGGTGGTTTCTGGAGAGTCAGGGGTGGTTAGACCACTGGTACGGTTCACTTGCTGAGGATCATCCTGTAGGTGCGTTTGACGCAACCCGTACGGAAGAGGTGATGGAATTCGTTGGCAATTTCTTCGGAGCTTGAACGAGACACTGCGTGTATGCGAGGAATCAGTCAGAGTTGCTCGCTTGCGTTTAAGCTTAGGATGGCCTGTCCTCTGTGCACCACGAAGAAGTGGAGTGCCGTGGTGTGGTCATCCACTGTCACTTCTAGACGAGTCAGCCCTGTGTGTTTGATTACTCCACCTCCATACAAGCGTAGTACTGCGCAACTGGGCTTCAGTGCTCGCTTCGGATGCATCCTGCTGAACACTCCGAAAGGCAGCAAATTTGCTTGCGATCCCGTGTCAATCTTCGGTGTAACTGCGATGTTCTGGACTTTCACCTGAACCACCCAGTCACGTTGACAAGTCCATCGTCTTACGGAAACATTCAGCACTTCAAAGTCGTCTTCAAGGCCTTCTACCTCGTCAACTTGCGCTGCGCTTCTGCAACATACGGAAAAGTGATTTTTTTTCGTTGGCACCGTCGGCATGTCCGGCCGTACGCAGGGCAATTTCCTTTTGCGTGTGTGCGTCTGCACTTGAGGCATGTACGGTCACCTTGACCCTGCCTTGTCTTGCGCACAGTGTTTACTTGATTTTGCTGGTTTTCCCATATTGTCAAGGGACACGGCTGAATTTCGCTTCATCGTGCCAGCGTGGCTATCTACGGCTGTGACGTCACATCACGTGCCGTATTCAAGGGCTATAAGAGCTCCTCCGGTTCCGTCGTTCGCCAGTGGGCATGGCTGCAGCACAACGGGCAACATGCTGAGCAATCCTTTTTGCTTTTGCTTCAGGTTTTTCTGGGCATCCATCTGGCACCGGACTATCTTCAAAGGACATGCGCACAACACGGACCGGGGCCTGCTCTGCAATTGACGGCGGATGTCAAGAACAGCACGTGTGACACGGCTGAATTTCGCTTCACCGTGCCAGCGTGGCTATCTACGGCTGTGACGTCACATCACGTGCCGTATTCAAGGGCTATAAGAGCTCCTCCGGTTCCGTCGTTCGCCAGTGGGCATGGCTGCAGCACAACGGGCAACAAGCTGAGCAATCCTTTTTGCTTTGTGCTTCAGGTTAGTCATCACCACCTTGCTTACTTTATACGTAGCGATGACAGATTTTTAGTGCTGCTGCCCTGCCCACTGTGTGTGCATTGCTTTCTTAACAGTGTTGTTCTGTTATCAAGGGATCTTTTGGCATGTGGGGACATTGAATCAAACCCAGGGCCTCCTAAAGAAGATATGTTGAAAAAAGAAGCTTACTGGTGTCGTTGAACGCGTTCAGGAATCGCAAGTAAAGATTGAAAAAAGAATTTCAGGTTTAGCTGATCGTATAGACAACCTCGAACAGAAATTGAATGAACTTAGCAGTTTGTCTACTGACGTTAAAAATATGAAGGTGTCAACATCAAAACTTGAAAAGCAGGTATCAACGCTTATTGACAAAGTAGATGACCTTGAGAATAGAAGCCGCAGAAATAACTTAATCATTTACGGGTTAGAGGAGCCCCCTGACGAAAAATATGAGGACCTGAAAGCAAAAGTAGTGGAAGATATTTTTCAGCAGAAGTTAGAAATAACGGTAACGGGCATTGAAAGATGTCACAGGTTTGGCAAAAAAACAAAGGACGGACCACGCCCTGTGATCATAAAATTTCTTGACCACCGGGAAAAAGCTAACGTTTTGTCGAGTGCATTTAAATTAAAGGGAAGCACATTGTCCCTGTCTGAAGACTTTTCCAAACGAATTCGAGAAATACGGAAGCAATTGTGGAAAAGTTCAGAGGAAGAAAGGCTTCGTGGCTGTAAGACAAAACTAGTTTATGATAAGCTTAAGGTCGACGATGTCTTGTTTGCATGGGACGAAGGAAAGGGGTCACGCTATCGGCTGAAGAAAAAATCGAATTGACACAAAAATAAGTACTACGGCGCACTAAAAATACTAAATGTAAATTGTAGGAGCGTTCTTAATAAGACCACTGAATTAGAGGCATTAATACTTTCTCATACTCCTGCTATTGCTGTCTTGACGGAAACGTGGCTAAGTGACTCGGTTTTTGATAGTGAATTTGTTCCGTCTGGCTACAGCGCATACAGAAATGACCGGGCTAGTAAAGGCGGCGGCGTTTGTGTACTTTTCAAAGAAAACCTTAAAATATGTAGAATGGCAGATATGCCAGGAGTAGAAGGTATCTTTTGTAAGGCTTATCACAACGATGTCCGTTACATTATAGGAGGTGTTTATAGGTCCCCAAACGCTCCTGTTGACGTACTGAATGAATTGAAAAATTATTTGAAACTGAATATTAAGCATGATGACCGGATTATAATGACAGGTGATTATAATTTACCTAATATAGATTGGAAAAAATTTGCCTTGAAGCAGTGCGACCCTTCGGGTGAAGCTATGCTTGATATTTGCTACAGTTTTGACCTCCTTCAGTTAGTTGAAGGCTACACAAGAATTCAAGGGACCGCTCAGTCAACCCTAGACCTTTTCTTCGTTAACCAGGCAATTACACCTAAAGCAGCGACTGATACATCCTGGAATTTCAGATCATCATGCAGTGCTATTTACTCTAAATGACACCATCTTAGATAAGACATTACCCTGTTTATCTTTCCCTAATTTCGATCGTGCAGGTGATACTGCTATTATAGATCTCCTTTCATTCAACTTTGATAACTTTGCGAATAATGAAACTGATATACATAATTTATGGAACTGGTTTAAGGACATTGTCAAAGAATGCACTGAATCATTTGTGCCTCTGGTAATAGACCGATCTCACCGCATGATCTGCGCATGCGCGAGTTTCCAGGAGCGGCGCCGCCGCCATCTTAGTTGTAGTTCTCAAAGCACAGCTGATACGGCTGTGCGTGCTGCATGGTATAAGTTTACTGGCGTTTTTCACGAATCCTTTGGCGTGGACGACGATTGAACGCGTCAGAAAACGATGTCCGAACCTCCTGTGACCGTGTTTCATTCAAATTTGTCCCGCGATGTAGCCCTGTTAGAGAGAAAAAAGAAGAAAATAAAAAGGTTGGGATGTAAACACGCGACCTGGTCGCGATCTCGTCGTTAGTCCGTGCGCCCCTGTCGCTTCGAATTGCTGTTACCCGTATTCGCTGAATAATTCGCAATAAAAAAACAAGTAAAGACGCCTCAGAGCACGTGTCGTACAGAGACAGAACGCCAAGAGCGCGGAATGGTGAAAACTGAAGACTCAGTCGAAGGAGCAATTTTGCGCTTGTTTTGTCAAAGCAAAACTTCACATGCACAGTGTGTTGTTAGTACAGGGATTCGATCACAGTGATGCGCTAGATGTGAATGGGTGGAAAACGATCGCGATGAAGAGGTTAAAGGCGCGTCCATCTTAGCGGAACGATGACCTGCCGCACACCGTTAGCGAAAGCTTACGGGCCGCTGCTAATATCGCAAACGACAAGCAGTTCCTGCTGCATAAAGTACGGATGAGTCGGTGAGTAACTTTGGCGACAGGTGCAAAACGACGAAAAAGCGGCAGCCCGCTCTGCCCGCCGCCCTCAGACCCGAAGGCTCGGCGTCGATGTCGTCGCTATGCCTTACCGCTTCAAAACTGTGTCGACATAAACTCAGCAAGCGTAAGACCCATGCAGGCCGCTCTCGCTCACATAAGATGACACGTTTTGTCACTGGTATTTACTCTTGAACTTGTGCTCGCAATAAAATCACGCATTGAAAACCGAAACACCGGCGGCACCGATGGCTGCTATTGATGCTGGCGTGGCGTAGCAACAGCCCTGCGCAGCGCTGGGCTTGTATCAAATCTTTTTTTTTAATAAATGTAATTTAAGGAGAGGTTGGTGCCCACGTGCGGCGCCGGCTACTCTTCTCTTACAGGGTGGCTTACATCACAAGGTTACGTTCAGTTCACCAAAGCTCATCAATACAAGTACTCGGGCACGGACACACATATCACAATACATCACATCACACATATAGGGTCACTTTTCCAGTACGCATATCACATTACATCATAACACACATCTTTCGTTCACGTTGACGCTTGACTGTCGTTATCGCTCGCAAGAGGTTAAGCATTTTCTAGCGAGCACAATTTTGTCGAGAACACAAGCTGTATCCACTCCGACGCCGTTGGCGGAGACCGCCCGGCAAGGTGATCATGCACACGATATATGAATCGTTGCGGTCACTGATCGGTACGTCCGTAATGTGCCTGAGCTGTTATGATGCTGTAGGGCATTGCTAAAGTGTCGTGCATAAAAAAAAAACAAAATTCGCAGACACTGCTGAACAAGCCGTGTGCTGTGCGAGCCGGTCTGTCCGACGCACGAGTTCCTGCCGGAGCTTGACATTCTTCGCGAACACGAGAAAAACCGACGAGGTTTTGTTTCAAGCTGTTCTTGTAGCATCCCGGCACATTGGACGTAAATCCAACCATCAAATTCTTCGAAAGAAGGCCGATAAAGCTCGTTAGCGCCGTTCGCCGATGCTGCGGCCACGCATTTGAGCGTACCGCGACCGCCGCGAGTACTACAAGTTCCGGCATGCACTGCGGCAGCGGTGGCGCAGTGAAACTGCGCGGTGAGATCGGTCTATTAAAAAATCGAAGCGAAAAAATCCATGGGTTTCTCGGATAACACTGAGGTTAAGAAGGCAAATAAAGCGACTAAAGAAAAAACGTAGTCTAAACGTAGCATATTCAGAACAAATTGCCAAGCTTTCAGTAAAACTGAAAAATCAAATTCAAACAGATAAGCAGCGTTATTTTGGGGAATCCTTGCCGAATTACTTGACCTCGTGTCCCGAGAAATTTTGGAGGAGCATTTCGCCCGCGTCGAAAGAGTGTGACGTCTTTAATGTCGGTGGTATTCTCACGCACAATGATGCTCGAATTGCAAATGCTTTCAACGATCACTTCAAATCGGTTTTTTCTTGTGACAACTCTGTATTACCGATCTTTGAAACTGTTTCGCCGCGAATGCCCGATATTGTTGTTAGTGAACAGGGCATATTGAACATGCTTGTGAACCTTAATATCAGAAAGTCCTCTGGACCAGACAATATCCCTAATGCGTTCTTAAAGAGATACGCTGAATGGATGTCGAAATACCTCCATGTTCTTTTTACAAAATCGCTGCGTGAGGGCCAGGTTCCAGACGATTGGAAAACAGCTAGAGTCAAGCCTATCCATAAATCAGGCAACAAGCAGAGTGTCAAAAATTATCGCCCCGTATCGTTAACTTCAACCGTTTGTAAGCTTCTGGAACACATTACCCACAATAGTATTTCATATTTTCTGGATGAACATAATATCTTAAACCAACATCAGCATGGATTCAGGAAGGGATTTTCAACAACGACACAATTGCTATCAACAATACACGACTTCGCTACTTCAATTAATAATGGAAAACAAACAGATGCAATTTTTATGGATTTTTCCAAAGCTTTTGACAAGGTTTCGCACAATAAATTAGTCTACAAATTAGAAAAAATTCTCGGGAATGATCAACTTATTAAATGGATATCGGCCTACTTAAAAAACAGAGAACAATTTGTAGTTTTTAACAATCATTCCTATCACAGGGTTTCCGTTGACTCTGGCGTCCCCCAAGGGTCCGTTCTGGGTCCCCTTCTATTTATTTTATATATTAACGACATAGTAAATGGCATCCCTGTAAATATTAGGCTCTACGCGGACGACTGCGTTATTTACTCTGAAATATAATCCTCAAAGGACCAAGTTTTGCTAAACGAGTCGTTTAACAAGGTTGTTTCCTGGTGCGAGGCTTGGCAAATGTCAATCAATTTAGAAAAAACAGTGTACATGTCCATTTCTCATAAGAAAAACAAATTAAATTTTCAATACTTTGCAAACAATGCCATTCTTTCAGAGGTTCAATCCTACAAGTATCTTGGGTTATGGATAACAAACGATCTTAACTGGACAAAACACATTGACAAAGTAACTTCGAAGGCTAATCAGAAACTGTTCTTTTTACGAAGGACTTTGAAACTCTCCCCTCCATCTGTCCGGGTTCTTGCTTACAAATCGATAGTCCTCCCCATACTTGATTATGCTGCGGTGATCTGGGATCCATTTACTCAAATCAATATTCATAAAGTCGAAAAAATACAAAGAATAGCCGTTCGCTTCATATATAACAGTTACGTACGAACCTCGGTGAATGAACTGTTAGTCAGAGCTAACTTACCTCCACTTTCAGAAAGAAACCGCATATCCCGATTAAAATATTTATATCAAATAATTAATGGGCATTACAAGATAGATATTGGAAAAATTATTTCATTTTCTTCAGGTTACGCCACTAGACAACGCCATGATCGTACAATAACTCCCCTCCGTACCCGCAATAACTGCTTTAAATATTCTTTTTTCCCCAGAACTGTGCAGGATTGGAATAGTTTAAATAATCATCAAGTCACAACACAATCTTTAACATCCTTTGCCGCTAGTCTGGAAAAACAGAGAAAATAATTTTACTTGTGTGATAGCTTTGTTTTCTTTTCTTAAAATGAGAGTGATGTGCCATCGGTAATATTTTGTTACGTTTGTTTACATTGTAAAACGCAAGTGATAGTTATTTGTTTCCTTTGTGTTATATGGCTGCCTACTATGTGAAATGTGATAGGCTGTTCCATCTGTTTGCCTGGTGTTATATGCCGATATGTACGTTTTTTTTTTGTACCCACCTGCTAAAATCCCTCCAGGGGATTGCAGTACCAATAAATAAATAAACAAATAAATTGTTCGGTGAGCCGCCATTGCTTGCGCTGTGTTGCAGACTTGTTCTGCCTTATCTAAGGTTAATTTGTTGTCACTGAGCAGCTTTTCGCGAGTTTTCTCATCGCTTAGCCCAAAAACAAGTTGACCCCGGATCATGGAATATGTTAGTGCGCCAAAGTTGCACTCACGGGCCTGCTTTTTCAAATCCTGTAGGAAGTGTTCAAGTGACTCACCGGGGGCTTGCCTCATGTTGCGAAAGACGTGGCGCTCATGTACTTCGCTGTACTGTGTAGCGCAGTATTCCTCAAACTTCTTCACAATTGTAGCATACTCTTCCTTGCTCTCGTCCTCTGCAAACGTGAAGGTGTTGAAAACTTCGAGTGCGTCTTCGCCGCCAACACTCAGGAGTAAAGCGGCTTTCGTCTTGCTCGGTCGAGGTTTTGCAGGGGGGTCGGATGCAGTCAGAAACAGCTCAAGCCTCTGAACAAACAGCTTCCAGTTCTTGCTGGTTTTTCCTGACAGACGCAGCGGGTCTGGTGACTTGAGGAAGTCCATGGCCATCCTGTCGTCGCCTTCCTTCAGTGAAGTCATGGTTCCCATCTCACTTCTGACACCATGTATCATGGTGATCGAGCGAGACCAGACACGGAAGTGTGATGTGACCAACACCCTATCTTTATTGGGCGGCCTTTATATGTAGAGCAGAATGAGAAGGGTTGCATACCCTCGCCACACAACCATATCTTGAGGGGGTGGGTTTGACACGAGGCGCACGCTGCGCAAGATATCATACAGTGAGTGCAGGTCCTGGAAACATTAGGGTGAGTGTTCTCTCACACTGCCGATCTATGCCACTCAGTGCGTTGGTTCTGAGAATGCGGTCACGGCTTCCATGTATGGGCCTCGGCATCAATGGCATTTTTACGCAGGAGTCCACTCGGCAGAGCAGACGAGCAGCGGCAAATTTTACACTACAGAGGCTATAGTTACAACCACTTGTGAAGTCAAGGTCACGTGACATGGTTAGCAGGCAGGCAGGGTCTCGATCAACGTAGCTGTGAGTGGGCTAGCTAGACGTAATAGCCGGAAACGTAAACCACGAGCGCTTGCAGAACAAAACTGCAGGGCCAGCTAGCACGACCGAGTCGGCTGGGGCCTGTTAACAACAGGGCGGCACAGTCTTAAATAGCGATTTGGAATCTTGTCAAACAGCCAATTTGAGGCCTCGGTTTGGACGATGTTTATTCTCCTCAGTAGCTCGGCAGGTCAACCGATGATGCCAACGCAATGGGCACAAACCCGGTCATGATGATCACATACCAGCGATGAAGAAGACACGCAGAACGCATGGTGATGATGGTAAAATACAGATGGTGAAGACGTGCTTAATCAACACCCACACTATTTCCCCCCCAAGTGGAAGCGGCCATCCTGGACGCGATTCAATATATTGGTGAACGCCGCGTGAAGAGTTTTATGCGGGACACGTGCACAACCTCCATGTTGCGGTAACGGCCGTCTGTTGGGGCGTCAAGAGGAGTGACGCGATAGTTAACAGGTGAAGTCTGTTCGATGACTGTGTACGGTCTGATGAACCGGGGCTGAAATTTGGCGAATATTACAACAATTCTACGAATATTACAAACACAATAGGACTGTATTACATGGCTGGATAGTTGGCAGTAAGCGTGTTAAAAAAGTATTGAAGTCGACGACCGAGTAGTTTCGAAGTGGAAGAGGCGCAAACATTGCGAAATGCGTGAAATGCCCCATGTTCAGGCACATGTAGAGTGGTGATGCGGTCCAAGTAAAAATGCACGCTTGGTGTCATTTGGAAGAGTAAACAAAGGAGACTTATTTGTGAAAGTTTAATCAGAGTGACATTTGTTTTAGGCGAGAAAAAAAATTTTATGTTGAGCGTTCGCGGCGTGCCTGGGCGCGGTCCCGTAAGTCCGCTTCACTGCGTCGCTACACTTCCTTGGGACAACGGAAATATGCCGCGCCCACGCGGGTGGCAAGATCGTGTGCTGCTGTGAGTTTTCACGTTGCTGAAAACTTGCAAACAGTGTACATGGCTGGCAGAAGGTTTCGGAAAGGCACTAAAGGCTGCCGGTGAGTAGTCGGAGCTGAGCGCGCCACGGCACTACATGCGCACGTCTGACAGACGCAGCACTCGGGTTCTGTGCCCGGTTTTCGATCTCTGCGGAGGTTGCAGTTCTTACCTCCGCTGCCGACGTGTGGTTTGCGCCACTTGAAATGCCTGTGTTGCCGAGTAGGAAGTGAGCTCGGCATTAAGAGTGGTCAGTGATGATGGCATGAAATGGTGAAACGTGCGCGTACCTTTGACGGAGATTGTAGATTCAAACCTTGCTGAGAGCTCAACGTTCTTTTTTTCAACCCTAATCTCTGGCAATCGGAGCACAAATATACCTTTGATATTTTCTTCTCACCAGGTAAAAAGCTCATGGGGTGTAAGGATATGTCCCTTGTAGGGTCTCTGAAGACTTGCCCTGGCTGCCAGCCGCTTCACGGTGCCGCCAACCCCATTGCAAGCGCTCTTACCATGAGAGGTTGCGAAAAAGTTCCACTCTGCAGCTAAACTAAAGTCTTTTTCATGGAGCACTAGTTTACAAAATTTTTGTTGTTTTTGTACTGCGACGATGCACCGTCGGAAAAGTAGTGAACTGTTTTGACATCAGGAAGTTCATGTTTTAGGACTTTGAGTACTGCATTTAAAATGTAGCCACTGGAGCTGTAGTGTGTTCCGAGACAGTCCGAAATCACAACAGATGATTTTGCCCGAAGGGAGCCAGTTGTAATGTGCTTGCGTGTTTACCCAGTGGTATGATTGGGGAGCATCTTGCACAAGGAAATTTTAATTATATGCAAAGTGCAAAATATGAATCAACTCGTCGTCCTTGAGGTTCGTTTTCAGCTCTCTTAAATATTTTGCTTGCTCCTTGCTCACGAAGTGGTGCAACTTTAGCTCTTGTAGCATGTCTACAAACTTTTCAGAAAATTCGGCTGGAGTTAGGCTAATTGTTTCGAGCTTGCAGCGGACACCACTGCTACATTGCTGAATATGAAGGTAGTCAATCTTATCGGTATCGAGAGATGATGCGTTGCCCAGCATGCTTCTGAGGGCGTCGCTGCAACCCGAGTGCTGCGTCTGTCCTACGTGCGCATGTAGTGCCGTGGCAATGAAGTAGCGCTCAGCCCCGACTACTCACCGGCAGCCTTTAGTGCCTTTCCGAAACCTTCTGCCAGCCATGTACACTGTTTGCAAGTTTTCAGCAACGTGAAAACTCACAGCAGCACACGATCTTGCCACCCGCGTGGGCGCGGCATATTTCCGTTGTCCCAAGGAAGTGTAGCGACGCGGTGAAGCGGACTTACGGGCCCGCGCCCAGGCACGCCGCGAACGCTCAACATAAATTTTTTTTTCTTGCCTAAAACAAATATCACTCCGATTAAACTTTCACAGATAAGTCTCCTTTGTTTACTCTTCCAAATGACACCAAGCGTGCATTTTTACTTGGACCGCATCACCACTCTACATGTGCCTGAACATGGGGCATTTCACGCATTTCGCAATGTTTGCGCCTCTTCCACTTCGAAACTACTCGGTCGTCGACTTCAATACTTTTTTAACACGCTTACTGCCAACTATCCAGCCATGTGATACAGTCCTATTGTGTTTGTAATATTCGTAGAATTTTTAAAAAATAATCAAAATGGGGGTAGAATTTCAGCATTGCTTCACCACAAAGCACATCGTGAGACTTAGTAGTAGTCGTCAATGGGTGATAATAAAATAGTGCCATTCCTTTTCAAGCGAATATCAGATATTTAAGGTGTTCCGTGAGGTATTGTATTTTTTAGGGTATTTTTTCGCAACCTAAGTTTCACCCACAACGGCAAAGTTCAAATCACTGTAAAAGACAAAGAATTTTTTTTGTCACGAAAAATACTTTCCGAGGACAAATAGTGCACTGATATGAACGTCCACAATTTTTTACAATAGAATTGGAGAGGGTCGAGCGCAATGTCTGGGACGTTTAGCGTGGAATGACCCGAATGGCAAAAGGACATCCCAGTTTCTATGGTCTGGTTGAATGCAGACGGCGATCATGTCTGCTAAAGTGCGATGAAAGCGCTCGGTCAAGCTGTTAGTCTGAGGGTGGTAGCTTGAGGATATCTTGTGGGTAGTGCCGGAAGCTCGCAGAACTTCGTTGGGGACTTGCGAAATGAACGCCTTTCCACAGTCGCCCAGCAGTACACAAGGGACACCATGACGAAGAATGATGGATTGTAGGACGAAGTTAGCAACCTGTGAAGCAGAGCCACTAAACACTGAAGCTGTCTCAGCAAAGCGCGTCAGGTGGTCGACGGCAGTCACGATCCACCGATTGCCAGAAGCGGTGATCGGAAGGGCCCGTAGAGGTCAATACCGACAACCTCGAATGGAGCTGTGGGGCATGGAAGTGGTTGAAATGGGCCAGCTGGAGCAGACATGGGGAGTTTACGACGCTGGCAGGCAACGCAGGAACCGACGTACCTCGCCACGCTTGAAGAAAGGCCAGGCCAATAGAATCGCCTCCAAACTCGGTCATAGGTTTTATGAAACCCAAGATGACCAGCTGTCACGTCGTCGTGAAAGGCGGGGAGGACAGCAAGACGAAGGGATCGTGGGAGAACTGGTGCCCAGCGTTGTCCGTCAGCATGGTAAACGCGGCGATACAACACACCATCTTCCAGCTTAAAGTGTGCGAGTTGCCGGCGGAGGCACGCGTTAGGTGGAGGAGAAGCCCCAGACAGATGTTCTATAAAACGTCGACAATACGGGTCTGCCCTCTGATGAGATGCGAACGGCTTGGTCGTCGTCCGGAGGCACTTGGTGTATGGAGGCTAGCGGCGAAGGGTCGTTCGAAGAGGTAACGCGCGAAGCGGTTGCCGAAGCGTCGAGCGGAGCCGTGGGGAGTGGGCAGCGAGACAGAGCGTCGGCATCTTGGTGTTTCTTGCAGCCGCAAAATCCAGCGACCCAGGCATCCTGTCAAATTCTTCAGTGTGGAAAGCCAGCACAAGGCGTGGTGGTCTGTGACTATTGTGAAATGACGGCCGTGCAGATAAGGGCAAAACTTCTGTATAGACCAGACAACGGCAAGACACTCTTGTTCCGTGATTGATTGATGATTGATGCAAACTTTATTTGGTCCAGAGAAGACGCAGGGTAGACCGCGCGCCACCCGGCTAGTCCCACGTAGGGACCGCCAAGCCGAGCTTGGCGGCCCGTTCGCGGGCACTCTGGACGGCCAGGGTTTGGTCATGGAGTTCGGGGCTGCGCAAGAGCGCTGCCCACCTGTCCTCGCTGAAGGCGGAGCCGATGGCTTCACATTCCCATAACACATGGTCCAGTGTTGCTAATAGTCCACAGGCAGGGCAGTCCGCACTGGGATACCGTTCAGGGTATATGGCATGAAGAGCCGCAGGGTTAGGGTACGCACGGGCTTGTAATAGTCTAAGGGTAACTGCCCTCGCCCTGCACAAGGCAGGGTGTGGGAGGGGGAATACCCGTCTTGACAGATAGAAGTGCTTCGTTATTTCGTTGAACGTCAACAAAGGTTCCCCGTGAGGCAGGGGGACTGCGGAGGCGGCGCGGTCAGTAAGTCCTCGCGCGGCCTCATGCGCACCCTCGTTAGGGTTAGAGGTAAAGCCCTCAGTCGGACCCAGGTGAGCGGGAAACCAAATGATTGAATGGGGAGTGATACTTTTGACGCTTTGGAGAATGCGGAGGGCCTGAGGGGCGACCATCCCGGTTTCGTAAGCCTTGATAGCCGCCTTGGAATCGCTGTATATTGACTCTCTGCGACTATCTAGCATAGCCAGCGCGATTGCAACCTGTTCGGCTACCACGGGCTTCGATGTGCGTACCGTAGCGGAGGAAGTGAGCCTGGAATTTGAGTCGACGATGGAGACAGCGAATGCCTCTTGTTGGACATATGCCGCAGCATCTACGAAGCTTGCCTCAGTGTGCTCGCTACGGACATGCGCGAGCAGAGCTCTACCCCTGGCCCGACGTCGACCGACGTTGTGTGCGGGGTGCATATTGCGGGGAACGGGTGCGATGTGCAGTTGAGACCTGATGTCTCTGGGAATCCGCACGGCGTCGGGGCACTGGTCAACAGAGTTGAGGCCCATTTCTTCAAGTATCTCGCGGCCAGCTTTGGTTCCGGAAAGCCTGAGCAACTGTGAGCGCTCTTGCGCCTCGATTATCTCTTCGAGTGTGTTGTGAACTCCAAGCTTGAACAGGTTTTCGGTGCGAGTGCTTACAGGCAAGCCGAGGGCGAGCTTGAATACCTTTCTGATTAGAGAATTGAGCTTGCTCCTCTCTGCAACAAGCCAGTTATGCATGGCCGCCGAGTACGAAAGGTGGCACAGCACAAAAGCATGTATAATGCGGATGAGATTGTCTTCCTTGATTCCCCGGTGCCTGTTGGCGATCCTCCGGATGAGGCCGAGAGCACTCTCCGTCTTGGCAGTGATCTGTCTGAGTGCAGTTCCGTTTGCACCGTTAGACTCGATATACATCCCCAATATTCGGAGCGAGTCCACTCTGGGCACTGGGGACCCGTCACCAGTGAAAAGCCGTATTTCGCTTTCGGACGCAGGTTTCCAGTTACGGTGGCCGCCGCCTCTGGGTCTTTTCTTGTAGAGCAGTAGTTCAGATTTTGATGGAGAACACCTGAGCCCGGTCGGACGGAGAAAACGCTCGGTCACATCGATGGCGCTCTGCATGGCTTCCTCAACTTGGCCTTCGCTCCCGCCGGCGCACCAGATGGTGATACCATCTGCATAGATGGTATGGTTGATTCTTTGAATCTTGGCGAGCTCCTTAGAGAGCCCGATCATTGCGATGTTAAATAATGTTGGCGAAATAACTGAGCCCTGAGGTGTGCCGCGTGAACCGAGGGTGAACTCTTGTGAGAGGTATCCTTCGATCTTGAGTTTGGCAGTTCTCTGGCTAAGAAAGGATCGCACGAAGTCGTAGGCCCTCTTCCCAAGCCCGAGGCCGGCGATAGACTGGAGAATGAATTCGTGGGAAATATTGTCGAAAGCCTTCTCCAGGTCTAATCCAAGGATGGCTCTAGTATCTCCCGTGCTCCGGTCGATGATCTGGTGCTTTATTAACTTCATGGCGTCCTGTGTCGAGAGGCCAGCCCTGAAACCAATCATATTGTGGGTGTACATGTCATTGGTCTCGAGGTGCACCTTGAGGCGGTTCAGCAGGGCATGCTCTGCGACCTTACCGACACAGGAAGTTAAGGAAATCGGTCTTAAATTATCGATTCCTGGTGCTTTACCGGGTTTCGGGATGAGTACCGTGTAGGCCGTCTTCCACTGCGCGGGGACCTGCCCCCGACGCCAGACCTCATTAATTTTTTCGGTGAGGAAATCTATGGACTCATCATCAAGGTTCTTGAGCATCTTATTAGTCACGCCATCCGGGCCAGGGACGGATTTGCCGTTTAGGGAGAAAAGGACCTGTCGGATCTCGGCCACACTGAAGTCCTGGTCCAACTCCGGTACGTCACACCCCGCGTAGTCTGGAAACTGGGTTGGAGCAGAGTTATCCGCTACTGGCAGATATTTGTCTATGAGCGTGTTGACAACCATCTCGTCCGGGGTAGAGTCGGTAGCAAGATGAATGACTCGCGCGAGAGAACGTCTCTGGCTGGACCTGCTGCTGCCCTGATCAAGAAGGTGTTTGAGAAGACCCCAGCTCTTCCCGGATCTTAGCTGGCCCTCGACGCTTTCGCAGAGCTCGTGCCATTGTTGTTTACACAGGGTTTTGCAGTGCTCCTCGATCACCCTATTAACCTCGGAAACCTTCTTGCGTAGCCTCCTGTTATGCTTCTGCCCCTTCCATCTAGTGAGTAGGGCTTGCTTGGCTTCTAGCAAGCGGGCTAACCTGCTGTCCATGTTTTCAACGTCGAGGTCAGTGACGATCTCCTTGGTCGCTGCCGCGGCGTCATCTCTGATTCCTTTGCACCAACCTTCAAAATCTGTCCCGGCCGTCGGTGCGCGCTCGGCTCTGACTTTGCGGAAAACGTCCCAGTCGACCACCTTGAATTTCCTCGTTCTAAAGCGGGCAATCGCGAAGGATACCTCGATGACGTAGTGGTCACTTCCTAGGTCTAGAGCCGTGTTGACCCACTTGACCTCACCGACATTCTTGACAAAAGTGAGGTCCGGGGTAGTGTCCCGGCATGTGGAGTTACCTCTCCTAGTGGGGAAATCCTTGTCAGTGATAAGCGTCAAGTCCGCTTCTGTTGCAGTCTGCCATAACTCGCGTCCCTTGGGAGTATCATAGGCGTATCCCCACACGCTGTGTGGGGCGTTGAAATCCCCGACTACGACGAGGGGATAACTACCAGCCATGCTGACGGCCCTCTTCAGGAGAGAGTCCACTCTCGCCCTGCGATAGCTGGGACTGCAGTATATGTTGAGGATAAAAAGGCTGTTTCTTCTGAGGCCCTTTTTGGGTGAATTCATGAGAATTTCGGTCATGACGTACTCGATGCCATCGGCAACTTCTCCGAGGTCACGCGAAAGGTAAGTATACCTTCTGCTGACGAGTGTAGCAACTCCCCTACCTCGTGAGTGCGATGACACAACCAGATAACCCGATAGTTTGATGGGGGTGCTAGACGCAACTTCCTGAATAGCAATGATTTGGGGCTTAACTTCGAGTGTTCTTAAATATTGCTGTAGAAGCGGCTTTTTGTTAGTAAACCCGCCACAGTTCCATTGCCAGATACTAAGGTTCTCGTCCTCACTCTCCATATTTAGGCTGAGGGGAGGGTTGAGCAGCTAAAGCGGCCGTGAGGATCGCGCCCTCAGTAGGTGGCGCTAGTATGTTGCGTTGTGCTGCGACCTGCGAAGGAGTCGGCCTGGGGTCTCCCCTGGCATCGCCCTCTTCCAACTTGCGTATGCGCTCGCTTAGTGCTCCTAATCCCATCTTGGGGTGCGTCATAGCTTCCTGAATTTTCGCTAAGGTAGCCTGCATGTTGACGAAGGCATCCATGAGTTCCGAGAGCAAGTTTCCCGTCTCTTCTTTCTCTGTGTTCTCGACCGCTCGGCGCTTGGGTGCGCCAGACCTATGCGGTGCCTCAGACGTATCCATGGCGACCGGGGCCGAGGCGGGCTGCGCTGAAGGCGGTGAAGACGCGAGCCTCCTAATCTCCGCAGCTAACCTGCTCATTTCTTGCTTAACCTGCGCGTTTTCTTTCCTCAACTGCTCGTTAGCTCGTCGGAGCTCGTCGAGCTCCTTCACGTGGGGAGAACCGCGAGGCGAGTCGTCGTCTCTAGGAGACTCACGTCCTTCTCGGGCCTTGTCGGCCCAGGAGAGCGTCGGCTTCTTCTTGCTCTTAGGGGTGGTGGGCGTGCGGGAGCGCGACCTGGTCCGCCCCGATGAGTCGTGCCGCGGCCTGGAGCTGGAGCGAGGCTGAGAAGCGGAGCGTCCCCGTGAATGGGCCCGTTCTGTCGACTTGGAGCGGGAGCCGGAACGTCCCCTGGAGGCACCGCGGCCCCTGGAGCGTGGGCGTCCTCTGCGCTGAGCATCCGCGGTGGACGACGAAGCTTGGAACTCGTCCGCGGTGTCTGGGTCACGTTGCGTGTACGGTGACGCGGCACCAGCCATTTTGGCGCGCTCCCTGCGACGACGACGCACGATGTACGGTATCTTGAACCTTCTAGCGCAGTCCTTGCTAGCCGTGAGATGCTGGCCACCACAAAGTTTGCACTTGGGAGTACACACATGCTGCTCATCGGGGCTTGCGACACCGCACCCACGGCAAATCGTGTCACCTGGAGTGGGGCACACGTCAGCGCGATGGCCGAGGCGGCCGCACGCATAGCACACGTCGATTTGCTTGCGGTAGAGTGAGCACTGCATCAGCACCGGTCCATACCTGACAAAGTTCGGCACGCGATATCCGTCGAAAGCGACGATGACAGTGCCGGTTTGGGCTATTCTCTTGGCTGCTAAGGCGAGTGGGTTATTGTTGTTGACAATCTTGGCATCGATGACGTCAGGGTCGTCTTGAAGGGGGATGTTACGAATCACCCCTTTGCACGTGGTGTGCGGGGCCGTCTCGTAGGCACTTAGTTCATGCACCTTGCCTGAGATGAGTATCTGCTTCATCCGGACATATCGGCTCGCATTCTCGCGCTTGGGAGTACTGGCAACCATAATATTTTGCTGTAGATTCGGGCATAAAGTATCATGGCACAAATCTTCCTGGCTGATGCCAGCGGCGGCGAGTATTGCGTCAGCCACCGTAGCTGCGCCAATCTTCGAGATATTGAGTCCACCTCGCGGCCGGATAACAATCTTGATATCATCTCGAGGAAGCGAAGGCATCTTTCCCGCCCGTAGCACCTTCGATTTTAGCGCAGCACCACCCGAATTGCCGCGGCGCGAGCCCGGCTGCGGCGATGGCGCGTTAGAGTCAGCTGTGCGCGTTTTGGCGCCAGCTCTTCTGGCCCCAGCGGACTGCCAACCTTGATCTTGACTAAACTCTTCCTCTGAAATATCCTCCCCGTGCACTTGATACTCCATCTTGAGAAATTAAATACGCGCACCGGGCCTCCAAGGGCCGGCCGCGGTCGCGGTATCTCGAGCCGCTCCTTAGGGCTAGCAAAGGCACCGCCCCCCCAGGAGTGGAAAATGTTCCTAACTTGGCGAAAAATCACTCACTGTGGTCAAATATGGTATCGATAGAATCCTGATGCCTTGTCGGATCCGATGCGAGCAACAGTTCATGAACACTCGGTGAAAAAACACTAGAAAATTAGCGCAAAGCAGGAGCCGATGTGAGCGTGACTTTCCTGCCCGGAGCCCTCTAGCGATCTCCTTGTTCCGTGATGGTATAATTCTTTTCTGAAGCGGTGAGTACACGGCTGACGTACGCTACGACTCTTTCGCGCGAAGAGTTGTCGCGTTGCAGTAGGACAGCACCGATACCATGGCCGCTAGCATCTGTGTGCAAGAGAGTCGGTGCGGCCTCATCAAAATGGCAAAGCACCGGTTCAGACGTAAGGGCACCCTTCAGTCGTGCAAATGCCGATTCGCATTCTTGAGACCATACGACCATGCGTCATAATTATAATAACGAAGACTCAAGTGCCGGTACTACAGTTCCACAACAAAACCAAAGTACATAAAACGGAAAAATAAAAAAAGTATGTCGTCGTGTGAGTTCTCAGCTCACTGAAGCTGCGCGAGTTTCGGAGGCTGCACCATAGTGAGCTGTACTTAGCTAGTGAAATCGGCGTAAGATGGCGATATGTGAGCGACGGCATCGGCTTTATTGGCTTCGGCCGCCACGCTGCTGTTCAGCGACGGGCTAGTCGCCATTTGCAACTTCATTTGTTCGGTTGGTCAGCGATGAGCGCATTTCCCTAACATATCAGGAGAGCCTTGAAACTGCGGTTCACTCAGATGTCCAACGGCTGAAGCATTTTCGTCATCCGGCCTGGGATAACAGCAGCGGTGCAGTTTTTTGCCTTGATGCACTTCAAAGTGAGCTCCGTTATATGCCCCCGCATGCTATTCAAGACCAGGAAGGGCCTTGGAAGGGCCTTTCATGCGAAGAAGGGCCTTCTTCGCATGAAAAAAACCGTCCGGTCGCTTAGAAAAGCATTTTTTCAAGCCACTTGCCCATCATCTCTTCGTCCATCCAGCCTTTCACGTTCGTTTCTATGACGACGCCAGGCGGGAAGGGCTCTTTCGGCATCGTCTTCCGCTTGGTTATTACCATTGGCGGAAGTTTTTGCCCGTCGGCGCAACATGCGAGCACAACCGTGAAATGCACTTTTTCGTGGCCTGTAGTTTTGATGGTGATGGACTTGTCACCTTTAGGTGCCACACTCCTTTCCATCGGAATGTCAAACATAAGTGGCACCTCGTCCATATTTATTATATGGCCGTTGCCGATGCCATCGTCTTCAGTGGCTTTCTTAACGAAAGCCTGGAATCTCTCAAGCTTGTCCTTGAAGCTCCGAAAGGGGGTGCGCAAATTATGCGGATATTTCGCAAACACGTTTGAAATAACGTGTAATATAATGCAACTAGCACAGTAACTCCTTTGGATACGATCTAACCTAAAGTAACACTGCAAAACGTACGGCTGCTCCAGGGAAGGCGCAGCACGTAGAAGTGTTTACGAGCCGCTGATGGCTGCCAAGATAGCGCTATCTCGGCAGCCGACAGCCGAGCGACACTAACCCCCCCCCCCCACCACCCGCCTCGCATCTTTTCATGTTCGTTAAAGACGTGCGGGGCCTTTCCTCCCCGCATCGACGGCAGGTGTCCCGATCGGGGGTGATGTTATCACATCGGCCCTCGGAGATAGGCCGGCTCGTTTGATCTCTGCTTCAGCCGTTTTCTTCGCCCCCACTCGCATGCTTTTATTCTAGCGACGGTACTTTGGGCTTCGGGGGCTTCCGGAGAAAAGAATCGGAAAAAGGGGCATCGCACTCGCAGCCCCTTTTGCGTATGACTGCGCTCGCCTGCGCAGCGAGGGGCGCGGCCGCGCGCCTGTTGGTCCGTGCGTGCGCGCCGGCGAGCAGGGAACGGGGAGCGCAAAATATGCGAGGGTTTTTTTTTTTTTTTTGCAAGACTGGCTAAATATTAGGAGTGCGCAAATTATGCGGGTAAATACGGTATTCTAAAGCGCGTCGGAGGACGAGGACTTTGAGGGCTTCGACGAATGAAATGTTTTTCCTGCAGTCATGCAGAACGTTTCAGTGGGTGTGCATTATTTTTTAGATGCGAAGCACCTCTGACTAGCCTGTGTAACGCTGTCCCTCCGCACAAACGAGAGGCAACGCGCTTCCCTTGGCGCAGGTGTTGGAGCGGTGCCAAGTAGGTCACGCCGCAGCTGGGCGTTGACGTCACGCTCCCCTCGCAGGTGCGCAGCGCGCGTACATCACTCTCTCCCTCACCCGTCGGAGCGCCCGCAGCTGCCGGCTCCAACGCCCGCTCGCCTCCCGTGTCTGCGTTTCAAACAAACGTTTACACCAGTAAACGCTACACCGAGTTTCGCTTCAAACTGTTCTTCCAGCACCCGCGTTAGCGCCGTTCAACCCGTGACGCCACTCGTGCGCAACGCTGGTGCTTCGCATCCCATCAGGGTTCCCTTCGGGGAGATGGTCCAAGTTTTTTTCTCGCAAGTTTGGTGTAGTAGAAGTTTGCTTACGGACTAGCGCTCAGAAACCTAAGTATGGCATTTTACAAGGCTCGCTCAACCCCACGTTATGAAGTTTCTTTGCGGGAAGTGAGTGAATATAGGTGCGTCTTATATATTAATTTTTGCATGCAAACTTGCGAAAACTGGGGGGGGGGGGGGGGGGGTGCGTCTATACAAAGGTGCGTCTTATACGCCGGAAAATACGGTATTCCGTGCCTTGGAGAGAATCAAGGGCGTCATCAATGCGCGGCATGGGGTATATGTCTTTTCGAGTGATCTTATTGAACGCCCGATAATTGATGCAAAAGCGCATGGAACCGTCTTTCTTGCGGACCAAAACAACAGCAGACGACCAAGAACTGGAAGAGGAACGTATTATCTTGCGTTCCAACATGTCATTGACATTGTCTTCGATGATTTTCCGCTCGGCTAGAGAGACACGGTGCGGGCGGCGCCTCACAATACATGTGTCATCTGTTATAATGCGGTGCTCGGCGACGGTAGTTTGGCCGAGTGTTGTGAAGCAGGCGTCGAAAGAATTAGCGTGCTTTTTTAACAAATAAACCAGCTGTTGCGTCTGCGCAGCTGTCAGATCAGTGCTGATGATTGCTTTAAGGGCGGTGGCAGAAGAAGATTCGTCATGAGGAGGGTCCCCAGGAGAGACTGGTCGAAGCGGCAAGGCGTATACAGGCTCCATATCAGCAACGAGTGCTACTGTTGTGTCTTGCGGAAGCAAAATTTTCTCTGGGGTTTCGTTGGTAACAGTGACTAGGGCAGATCCACGGTGGAACCGAACAACACCTGGCGAAAACGTTATGCCTTTACTGATGCTGTAGGAGGACAGGAAGACCAAGACATCGCCATGGTCGATGTCAATGGATTTGAGGGCAACAATATGGTGTCGTCCGGGGGTTAGCTTCGTATCCTGGGCAGCGGTCAGGCGAAAGGGCTTGTGGAGTTCTTCACGAAGCATGTAGTCGGTTTCACTAAGGTGCACCACACGCTGTCCACAACAAATGGCGGCAGACGCAGAGGATAGAAAATCCCATCCCAGAATTAGTTGGTGGGAGCACTGGGATAGCACAGCTAATTCTATATGATGAACGATGTCGTTGATGAGTACACGCGCTGTACACATAGCCGAAGGCCGAATAGGGCTCCGTTGGGCCGCAACCAACGGGGGACCATTGTAAGGCGTCATAACTTTCTTGAGACGGGAGCACAAATTAGCCTGAATGACAGAAAAATTGGGGGACCTTTAAGCTTCGCCTTTAAGAGTTGAACATGACAGCGAAATCCTGCCCCTAGTGTGCACTTCAACCACTCAGTGCATATTATTAATATGTGTTGTTACACACACGAGCGCGACGTATCTATAGTAATGGTACAGGTTTTCAATCTATTTAACAGCACTTTTATATCAACTTCATGAAAATATTGTACAGTGATGTAGTCACATGGTCCTGTATTATGAACTGCGCGCAGGCGTGCCACTTTTATCCGTAAATGGTCACATTCTGTCGTCCTTCTTGCGTTAACTATCTGGCAGCTGTTCGATTTGTCCTTCTGGAGACCTCTTCCGGCCAACCGCAACAAGCATCGCCTTATGGTCGGTCAAATGGCAAACAGCACGTTCTCTAATAATATTTGCTGTTTGCTTGATAGGACATGTTCCCTGTCCTAGAAAGGCGGAACCATATAGGCTCTGCTGTAGTCGCATGGCCTCCGAGATGGCGGGCGGAGGCCATGGTAGTCGAGACATGTTTTTCACAGTGTCTCACAGATGGCAGCACATTATCTAATGTTTATTTGATATGTACAGTAAAGTTTATTCGTCCTACAAATCGCCGAATGGGCATTTTTGTCGTGACACCTGCCGAACAAAATGCGTTAAGGAGACTCCTTTCACTACATGACATTTATGTAGTGTTTCTTTTCCTAAGCAGTTGCAAGTAACATCGCGGCTTTGTGGTAGGACACCTGCTTGCCACGCAAACGGCCCGGGTTCGATCCTCAGTAGAACCGAAAATTTTTATTCTGTATTTTATTTGCATCTTTCCCGATTTCTCGGTCACGGACGATTTTTCGCTCACAAGCGACGCCGACACCGACGGCGGAATTTCTGCGAAACGAGCTCTCTAACGCCATCGCGTTAAAATGTCGCACCAGTGTCCACCAAAGCATCGACGTGCACCCCTTCGACAAATACAGAAATCATGTTGGCGGGCGCATCAGAGGAATTTCAGTCCAGTTCGCGCATGCAGTTCCTCCTCCGAAAACTGCATCGTCTAGTTTTCCGAACTGATGTTGGAAGTGCGATGGCGGAAGGGCGACAGTGATCGGCGTCTGGCCAAACGGTAACTACTGCCGGGTGTTTCAGTAGAAGCAGGTGGCGATGGAGAGCGGCGCGGAGGTGAATGGTAACGCCGGCCTTGGTAATAGGCCCGTTGGCGCCAGCAGAAAAATCGCGCTCACCAGTATCGTAGCCACGACGTTCGTCCTGCTGGAGCTTGCGGCAAAAACGTGATATGTGTCCACGGTAGCCGCAATAAAAGCATGTAGGGCGACGTGGACGCCACGGCGGGGTGTAAACAGGGTGCGGCGTACTGGGAGATAACGTGGTCACATGGGCCGATGAACTTTCAGGCGGCATGGACTGAAGGGTGACCGGGGTCGCAGTAGCAACCGGCGAGTAAGTTGTGATTGGCAATGCAGAAGTGGCGTTGCCGAGAGGCTTGGCAGCGATTTGCGCATACGTTGCTAGTGTGTGGTGGACGGGGGTGTGCACTTGCGCAGAGCTCGTCAGAGACGCCAGTTCTTCCCGGATTACGTCACGCAATGATGCACCGCAAGGCTGAGTGGGAAACGTGGAAGGCGACTGCAAGCCCATCGCGCGCAGCTCTTCGCGTATAAGCGTGCGTATGAGTGCCCACAGATCGTGGTCCACTGCAGGACGAACTTCGTCAATGTCAGGCGGTAGGCGAACAGATTCCAGCTCGTCGAGGCGCTGGCAAGTGGTAACGACGTCAGCGACGGTAGTCGGATTCTTGGCGGCGAGGGAATTGAAGGCGACGGGTCCGATGCCTTTCAGGATGTGGCGTACCCTGTCCGAGTCCGACATTGAGGAACTGACACGTCGGCAGAGCGCAAGGACATCCTCGATGTACGAGGTATACGACTCACCCAGGTGTTGTTTGCGAGCTTTGAGACTTTTCTGGGCCAGAGTTGACCGGACGGTCGGAGTGCCGAACACCTGGCGAAGCTGCTGTTTGAAGCTGTCCCAGTCAGTGAAATCAACTTCGTGGTTGTAAAACCACGTCTTCGCCCCGCCGGTACGTAAGGTAGAAGGAGACATGGCCGACCTTGAGAGGATTATCCCACTGATTTGCGGAACTTACTCTCTCGTAATCGTCGAGCCAGTCTTCTACATCCTCGCTTCGCATACCAGCAAAAAGATGGGGGTCGCGGTGGTGGCTGTTGATAATCAAGGAGGGAAGGGCTTGCGATGTCGTGGCGGCGGCCGGAAAGGCGCCGGGCTGCTGGGCTGACAGCGGGCGCAAGCGGCGACCGGAACGAAGCTCCAGCGAGAAGACTGTGCGGGTAGAGGACAGGGGATCGTAGATTCACCTCCACCACGTATGAAGCCTCGGTTTGGACGACGTTTATTCTCCTCAGTAGCTCGGCAGGTCACCCGATGATGCCAACGCAATGGGCACAAACCCGATGATGATCACACACCAGCGATGAAGAAGACACGCAGAACGCATGGTGAGGATGGTAAAATACAGATGATGAAGACGTGCTTAATGAACGCCCACACAATGAAGATCGCTGAGACGAGATCGGCTGCTGTGTTCCCACGGATTCTCCCGGTTTGCGTGGGTGGGGGACTGCAGGATTCTCCAAAAGTTGTGAAGCGACAACTCCAACGCGGCGTCATTTGCTCGACACGTTGCCAGCCTCCGCTAATGGGGCAACAAGGTCCGCTGAAAACGGGTAAACAAGGCCCTCTCGCTGTGACGAAAGGGGTTGACGAAAGGACTGTAATTATGGCGAAACAACTCCCAGGAGCCAGCAGAGGCACAGGAAAGCCCGTGGGACGCGAACAACAATGTGGGGAGGGATAACTGTCTTTCGCTTTGTCTGAGCCAGTCTGGAAACACTGTAGTGATCTTTCACTTGACGTTCAAAAATCATGGAACACCTGTTCCTCCTGTGCCATCTAGATTCTGTTGCAATGCGTGCCGATGCTAAATTATAGCTTCCTGGCTATGGCTGCCTCTCTAGCAGAGAAGCAGAGAAATCCCGATCAGGAGAGGTGTGAGACAGGGAGATACAATATCCCCGATGCTATTCACTGCTTGTTTAGAGGAAGTCTTTAAACGTCTAGACTGGGAAGAAAAGGGCATTTGAATAGACGGAGAATATCTAAACAATTTAAGGTTTGCAGACGGCATTGTGCTCTTTAGCAATGATGGTGCTGCAAAAGGACGAAGCAGACGAAGACGTTGAAGTTCACGCCGTAAGTGTTGTGTCGTCACTTGTAAGCGGTGCCACGTTAGAGCGTCTATCAAAGGAAACGCGAAAGGACAGCTACTTGCAAAGTGTGGTTACTTGCCTCCAGAATAACCAATCAGTACAGGGCCGGTTTAAGCATTTTGGAAGTGAATTGTCGACTGTGAGCGGGGTGCTACTAAAAGGCTGCAAGGTCGTCGTGCCAACCAGTATGCGTCAAGAAACGCTGCGAAGAATCCATGATGGCCATATGGGACTAAATAAGTGTAAGGAACGTGCGCGTCGCTTGATTTCTGGCCCGGTATGAACACCGATATCGAAAATCTGGTGAAAAAATGCTCAGTGTGCCAGAAGTACGCATACCGGCAACATAGCGAACCCCTTCTCATCCGCCCAGTGCCTGCGCATGCATGGTGTAGGATAGGTGTAGACATCTTCCAGTGTGCTGGGAAGTCGTACCTTTGTGCATACGATGCGTTATCTAATTTTCCAGAGGTAGAGCAACTACAGGACACGTCGGCGGCCGGTGTAATTGATAAACTAAGCGCAATATTTGCAAGGTACGGAATACCTATGCAGGTCTGCACTGACAATGGACCGCAATTCTCCAGCCGCGAGTTCCTGCTCTTTTCAAAAAATACGATTTTCAGCATGTTACTTCGAGCCCGCGGTTTCCACGCTCAAATGGTTTGGCCAAAAGGGGGTTCAGGTGGTTAAAAGAATCCTTAAAAAAACAACCGAGGGGGGAGACGACTTCTGGCTTGGATTGCTCAGTTACAGATCGTGTCCACTGGAAGACGGTCGATCGCCAGGTGAACTGCTGTTTGGCCGACGACTGCGAACACCCCATTGCCGGATTTCACGGAGGTTCCCAGAACGCCTGTGCGGAAGCATCGACAGACGGAACAACCGAGACGCCCCCTGGCTCCATTGCAGGAAGGACAAGTCGTGCGAGTTCGCGGAGACCGATGGGATACCAAAGCTAGAGTGATGCGGGCGGAGCGACCAAGGTCCTACCGAGTGGAGACAGAGGACGGCAAAGTGTTGCGTCGAAACCGGCAGCACCTTCTTGCGACGGCCGAACCTTTCAGGAGGGAGTCATCCACCGAAGATTTCACGGACGACGAAAGCGACAACGACGGCAGTGTAGGCCAACATGCGTCTTCAACTGACCGTGCACCGGGAATATCCAATGAAGCAAGTCCGCACCTGAGGAGGTCGACACGCCAAAGAAGACCACCACAGCGACTCTATTATGGCAGCAGTTTTAAACAATTTTCGTAACCCCTTGCAATGCCGTTTAATATTTTCACCTTGTTGTCTGTACAGAAAGGAAGATGTATCGTGCTTGATAAAGACAAGCGCCTCGTGCTGACATGCTTCCAACTCAGCGTTATGACGCATGCTTACAGCAAACACACCCTCAGTAAACTACCTTGAACGTGCTCCCTCACCAACCTAAAACGTATAAATAGCGGTGCAAATAAACCACACTTGTTCTTTCTTGACTGACACTTGGCTCGACTGTATTCTTTTCACGAAAGCCATGAAACACTTTTCATAGTCAAGTTGTTGTGTTACACATGTTATGACAAGTTTCCTGAATCGTCTCCCATACCCCCTTCAGACATATAAGCCACACTGCCGCTCCTTTTTAAGCCCCCCCCCCCCCCCCTTTTTCATTACAAGCAGCAGAACACTGGAATGGCCTTCCCCTCACCGACAGCCATCAAACTCACCAGTGTCTGTGGACATCGTTCTGAACACCTGCTTCTAAATCCTACCATAAAAATAATGTGGGGAACAAAATTGGGAAAGCAAAATCTTGTGCCCGTGTTGGTGCAAGACCGTGTAATGTGCAGAAAGCTCTAGGTCCCTCGGGGTGTCATCAGTAAATAGAAAGTGATGGATGGCCAATCCTGGAAACTGTGCAGGTTGCTTCACATGAGTTAGTGCTCGAATGTCATCCACAAGCAGAAAGTGTGGGCAGAAAGCTCACTTTTCATGAGCAAGTCTGTTTGCTTTGGACCACATGAATTTGGAGTGATCCCCAAGAAATTAATTTGTAGGGTTGAGACTCTTATTACTTTAAATGTGTCTACTCACCATCAGAGTCTATCTCAACTACCCGGATCGGCAATGGCTCAGCTCGTAAAAGAAAGTAGGAGATGGCGCTGCTCCGAAGGTATATGGAGAAAGGGCCTTCAATCCGAATCGGCCTATCGGTTGGATGGTTGTCAATGAGTTGCTGCTGTTGTGGTGACTGGCCACTCACGATCCATGTGTCGTCCACTGCCTCCGGCACTTCTTGCTTTGCCTGCAAGGAACGCATCATTTCATAAGCCATATTGATTTTAAACATGAGCAATGATGCCTGTTTTAAGGTTTCTCACTTTGTGTCTCTCATAATCAGAGCTGGTTTTGGGACCCCACAAATTAATCAAATCAAAGTTTCTCACTTTGTGTTGGCTGCACATTCCACCGCTTTATAGGCACCCTTGTTTTTGTAATCGTCACCAGCCGTGTCCTGAAAAACGGCCACAGCCGACAACAGTAATGCTTGTCCGGGCTGGGTGTCACTACAACTTAAGTGGCGTCCAGCCTATAATGCCAGACTTTAGCAATGGCCATGAGCTTCGACATTTTGCTTACTAGGGGAAGTTAATGCACAAGCAAATGCATAAAGACAAACACTTCACACAAGTCTGTCTGATTGGGCAGGATGGTTGAGATAAGGTGACCCCAGCCACATCCGACATTACGAGGCCAGCTTCAGGGATGTGTCCTTTCAGTGCAGGGAATCAAAGTGGCCCACAAACCACCCAACTTGCTTCGTTGCTTCTTTCCATGACCGCTAAAGGAGAAAGCACAAAGGGTGGTTCCCCTGCGGCAGCACAAAAGTGGTGTGTGTGAAATTTTGAACGGCAGAAGAATGCTCTTGTAGAACACAGTATGGTGCATGACGTCGTTTGATGAGTCCAAGATCACTGACGTGGAGATCAACCCCTGCAAGCAGCCCTTTGTTGGAAGGACGCGGAGATCAACCCCCACAGCTCCGGCACATCGAGGCAACATCTGCACATATAAAATGGTCTGGGGTGCATTGCCGAGTGCCTATTTCAACGGACTTCACCATGTGTTCCAACCATCAAACTAAAGAAGCGCTCCTATATAAACCTTGCTCTACAGCGCCGACCGGCCATACCTGAAGAAGGGACCAAGCTGGCCTCGAAACGTCAAAATTTCCATGTTTGTGGTTGGTGTCACATTATCTCAACTACACATAAGGAAACCATAGACACAAACTTGGAACTTGTAAAAAAATATGTATTAAACGAGAAGTATCTTTTGGCGAATTTGAGAAACTTTGAATCTATCTAGCTATCCGTCCATCTGTCCGTCCGGCCGTTCTACATCTCAGTGCTCTTGTGGCCGTATCGTTCACCCCACATGCACCAAGATTCAGATAGTAGGCTATGAATGTATGGCAAATATGTGTGACTGATCTTTACATTACTAATATGACAAGCTCGTAACACACGCCATGATTAACGACACTGCTATCACGTGTGGCTCATACTCGTAATGTTCAAATCGCTGTATTTGGGTGTGCGCCACAGTGTGTTTGAATATTTTACAGCCCATGCGTAGTAAGAGACTGTTTCGGCAAGGAGCCAAGAGGACGACAAAGAATGCGCACTTGTGCGAGCTGAACGTGAAGTGTGTGGACATCAGAACGCCAACGGGAAAATCGAGCGGGGTCAGCGAGCCAGAAGCAGCCGTTCGACCCAACTAAGCAGAAGACCCAAGAGATGCAGGAACGAGCTTGCTATTGTTTCCCTGCGGTGAACGAGCAATCCTGACCGGGCCTTGTAGCCTGTGGTGGATGTGCGAGCATGGCCATGGTGCCGAGTCTGCCCAACACAACCGACTGCTGAGTGCTGCGTATGTCTGGCACAACCAGGGCGTTGGCGCTACATCGGGTGTACCATATTCCTATGCACTCCTGAGTGAGCAGCTCGTGTCCTCAAGCACGGCTCATCGTGCCTTTCCTGCTGTCAGCATGCGTCGCCTCCAAGGTCGGCGGTACTGTGAGTGGTGCCCAACGGACTTCTAAGAGACTCCATCTTAGACGGGATGCGCCGGTTATTTGCATGACTCTTGGCTTGTAGGAAGGTCTGTATATATAGGAAGGTTTGTAGGAAGAATAACTGTGTGGTCTATAAATGTTTTCTTGTCCCTGACTTGGCTGTCTGTGTCTGAGGGCCCAAGAGCCACTATAATTGGCAAACCTACAATCTGAAGCTATTACTCGGACACAGCCCGAGTCATGAAAGAAGTCTTTTGCACTTGGGCTGAGAATGATGTGCTTACAGAAACTGTGAGTGCGCTCAAGCTCACGATGAATGTGCTAAACAACACGAGGTCGCGAAAGAAAATGTAGAGCGGCAACAGAAATTACTAGAGCAGCAGCAGAAATTGGAAGAATGGAAGCTAAACATCCTAGAGCTGAAGCTTCGACTTCAGAAGAGTACAGGCAGGCTAAGGTCAACTGAGAATGATGAACAAGGAGGATCTAGCATGAGCGCGTCAGAATCACGGCAAGTTTTAGAAAAGTTGGCAGGGCACATGAGCTTAGACGGTGAAGAATTTATGCTATTGGTTGATGCGCTAGAGGCTGTGGAACTAGAACAGAAGAAACAGCTGGAGTTAGAAAGAGAGATGAAAAAGAAAGAAAGAAAGAGAAAAGAAAAAGATAAACTGGAAGAATTAAACTTAAGAATGATTAGGTTCAAGCTGCTACTCACAGAAGTAGAATAGATACACATGGAGAGGCTGAAGTGTATTGAAATGCCTTGTGCGAGCATCAATAGGCAGGAGTTTCACGTACGCACCACAGGGAGCACTGATTGGAGGGAAGAGTCAAAGTCGCTCATTGGCAGTGGCCTAGTACCATGCCACAGCCTTTCGATATAGTCAAATACTCAGCCAAAAGATGGCATCAAGGTAGACAGCCAAGAGATTGCGATATGTTCAGAAGTACTTGATGCAGCAGATACCAGCGTCATCAACTTGGAACAGAGAAGTTCCATAGAGTGGCACTTCGGGCCCAGTCGAAGCTTAGTAGAGATGATGAGGAAAGAGTCCCTCAGGGAATCTTTGGCAAAGGAGCTTTTCGATCAATGAGTCCACCAATCGATCAGTGTTTATTCAATCAACTTAATAAAAAAAATGCTTACGAAAGTATTTGGACCATTAGCCTGTGTGGCTAGTTACTGGACCAATCTATTACATGAGTATTTTATTACATGTCAGGAGCAAAAGTGCACTTAGTATTGCTATGAATCTTTATACAAATTGAATACAGGGTCACAGTAAGCACAAAAATTGCTATAGCAATCTACATAGCCAAACAATAAAGAAAAACTAAAGGCATACATTTTAAAAATACAGAAGATAGGCACACTAGAAAAAAAAATGTCAGGATTTGTGCATAAGAAAGCGTTGAAAAATCAAAACAGTTGAACTTACATCAGAACTAAAAGAAAAGAAAGAAAGAAATATATGCAAGGTGAGTCATAAAAAGAGCATCGATGTGAGCTTAACTTTACTTAAGAACATGATCGATTTCTAAAATGTATTTTACAAGTAAATTAAAGTTAAGTGCAAGTTTAATTTCAAGTGGGATTGCATCCCAGATTTTAGCACCAGTGAACTGGATTAACCATTCGCCATATACATTCCTACAATTGGGAAGGTTTTTTTTTTTATTTACAGATACTGCCACCGGTCCACATCAGGACCAAGACAGGAGTGGACCAATACAAAATTATACATAATAATACAACATGCAGCAAACAGAACAATAGAATAAAATTATACACAGTTATACAGGAAGCAGCCAACGGAACAATAAAATACAGCGGTACTGTGATATATGGCCTGTTGTTGGAAATATTCGGAAACAAGTGCAGAAAACTGCTCACGAGTCCCTGCGTTTACAATGTGTGCAGGGAGACAATTCCCCTCACGTGCTGTCGAAAGGAAGAATGAGTATCTGAAACAATCTTTGTGAAATCGATTTTCCTTGACGTGTCTACTATGTTTATTTTGCACTATGCGGGTCTTAGATTCATTTATGTAGCGAGACTTATCAACTAGTAACGGTTCATTAATGATTAAGTAGAAAAGGCTAAGTAGTTTTTCCTTCCTCCTCACATTAAGTAGGGGCAGGCTTGCCCTCGCGTAAAGTGGTGATACTGAGACTTGCTGGCAGTATCGGGAATAAACAAACCGTAATGCACGTCTTTAAACTTGCTCCAGTTCTGACACTGATTTTTTCAAATAGGATCCCACACATCACATGCATATTCTTATATTGGAAGCACGAGCACTTTATGAGCGGTCAGTTTCGACGCTGGAGAAGCGAGTTTAAGGACATGTCGAATGTAACCTAGTCTCTGGCTGGCTTCCCTTACTACTTTTTTAATGGGCAGTGTCCAACTGAGGTCAGATGCTATTAAATTCCAAGATATTTTGTACTCTGTTACACAATGAAGTGGTTCACTTTGTAGAGTGTATGTGAATGACAGAGGTTCATGTTTGTGTGAGATGGTCATGCATACTGTCTTTGCGGGGTAAGAGACATCTGCCACGTGTCGCACCATTGGTACACTTTTCCTAAGAAGTATTTAAGAGTATCTGGTCACTAATAGTTGCCACTGCCTGCATGCCTTGTGTTACGGGTCGTTGCTGAAAACGCACTCACAGTTGAAAGTTGGTGTTAATTATAGAATTAATCAATACCGCAGTTTTATAATGTTGCTGAGTTGTGAAAGCGGTATCTGAGTAGACGGAAAATAACCTGAGCTTGTACAAGAAGAAGAAGAAGACGTAATGATTCGTAAGGCACGGTTTGTAATTGCATGATCAGTTCTGTGTAATAAGTAAAGCCCAATATCTCACTTCAATAACTGATATGATGATGGAATAGAGAGAAGTATAATGATCGAAGCATGTTATATTGAAAGTAACAATTGGCTTTAATGAGCGTGAACCATGTGAAAGCAAGCTTTTTGAATATGTAGTTAACCCTCTTCCCTCCAATTCAGGTTTTCACCTATTAGAAACCCCCAAGTACTTAAACGTGGAAATGCGCTCAATGGGCGTGCTGTTAATTTCTGAGCTTAGATTAATATAATCTAGATTTTTCCTCCTGGAATGAAATATGACATCTGGGCTAAATCTGCCGAGATTTGTTCTTTTAGCGTACAGAGAGAGTTTCCTCGAAAAAGCAATGCAGTGTCATCAGCGTACACTATGGTTTTGCATGAAATCACAGATGGTACGTCATTTACATTTCGTTATCATGAAGTAGTGAGCTGACGAACTGTGCTAGAGTGTATGCCCCAGTTCGTCCTAGTGACGACAGCGAATGCCATTTTGAGAAATATAGAGCGGTGGTCACGAATTCCACAGGTGTTCCATTAGCTGTAGCCACACATAGCAGAAGCATGGTCCTTGAAGACCATGTGGATAACTTACTTCAAGAGAGGTTCAGTAACTTCTGGTGACAGTGGAGGCGGTGAATTGTCTCACATAGAGCGTCCACCATGGAAGGGCTGATAACGTTCTAGAATCACTAGATAAGCTGGAAGAACACAGCAGGGAAATTGTAGCATTGTAGCATGTGCAAGGCACTTTAGACATAGAGTTTGGAACGTTTTCTACGGTGTCATATGGCTCAGAGCGCATTTTGCCTGAAGCGTCTGGTGTAGTGCCAGCTCAATGGCTCCAAGAAAGCATTGACATTCATCAAGGGGTGATTTGAACGCTAACGTGTGCGAGCACGAGCCTCATGCTAAGAAACCAAGAAAGGCAGACAGTGTTCGGGGTGCCTGGGCACGAGTGTCGAGAATCTACCGGCCGTGGCCGTGAGTGCGCTGCCCTCCCTCACGTCTCCTGCCCCAAGGCTGCAGTGACTCAGCAGCACTTTTCAAGCCATCGCTCGTCTCTTGCACCCCGTCACACGGAACTCTTTTAAGCAAACAGCCTTCTTCTCATACATCATTTTCACTG
>JABSTT010002798.1:0-36980 GCA_013339685.2 Hyalomma asiaticum
ACCCCCCCCCCCCCCCCCCAGCAAAGCGGTAAAGAAGTTGAGGAAGAAGAAGACCTCGCGCCAGTTATACGCCAGTTCGACGCCATTTCTCTCTTGGTATTGACGTCCCAGTCTGGTTCTTTTCAGCGGCTCTTGATTTGGTGCGTGACAATATGAAAGATAATTACATCAAATAAAGCTTATCATAAAGTATAACTATACTGTCTATAACACTTCGATGCTGAAGATGGCCCAGCCTCCTTTTTTCGTGAAGGAACATCCGACTCAGCGTAGACGAAGAAGACGAAAAAACAAGCCTACCGTGCGTACGCGCAACCGTAAGAGAAATATTCTTTCCTTTGGAGCGTCCTCACTAGGTTACAGCAACAGGAACGTCTGCTTAGCCATGTGCAATTCCTTCGTGACACAAGAAGAATTCGTTGCTAATCATCTTTCCAACCAAAACTTCGTACCTCGAAATTGCCGCCACTAGTTTATTAAACCTCAAATTATTTATTATGGTTCATTTGTATTATAAATAGTCTATCACTCTAACATTTCATTCTTCCTTACATTACCGATTCCTTACTCTTCCTTTGATTTAGCTCACTTTTTTTTCCTTTTTTATATTAACCGCCGGCTTCATGGCCAATCCCCCGTAGTGGGCAAGAGCCAAATAACAAGGAGAAAAGAAAAGAAAGAACAAGGCTTCGTAGGCGGTGCCGGTCAAACACAAGTTGACGCGTAGGGATTCAAGAGCAGGAGCCTACCTCGGTGCAGATCACCACGTACGACGCCGTCGACATGCACGCACTCGCGATTGCTGACGCACTTGACCCGGTAAATGACGTCGCTCAGAAGGAGGAGGACCTGAACGAGGACGACTGGGATGACGCAGAGGAAGCGGAGGATGAAGAACTGCACGATTTCGTCAGACTCCTTCGCTATATGGTCTGCCTGGTCACCTACACCCTGGCCATCGGCATCTCCTGCATCGTCGACATATAAACGATGGTAAGTGCTTGCATCTACAGAGGTGGCCCTAACTCTTGGTGCTCTTCAGATAGATAGATAGATAGATAGATAGATAGATAGATAGATAGATAGATAGATAGATAGATAGATAGATAGATAGGTGTAACCACGTCATTGAGGAAGTGACATACGAGCACTAGTACTTCGTTGTGTGGATCGTTGGTCTACTCTGAACGTATTCGTAAATGGAGAACAGCGCTTAAACAAAGCCTGAGAAAGAAACACACAAAAATCTTGCGCTAACTAACACCACAAGGTTATATTGCTGCAGTGCAATACAAAGAGAGAATTGGGTGTCAACCGGCTCGTGATTGTGGACGACTTGGTTGAAAGCCATAAAAATGAAGCTATACCTTGCATTTTACATTTAAAGGAACACTGGCAGGAATTTTTCAAATTTTAATACTGTTTCTGTAAATAATAACATCGACTTGGAGAACCTTAAAAAGTACTTTGGTGCCTCGGAACGCAATGAATACATTTTGAAACCGATACCCACTTTCAGTTCCGATTTCAAAGAGGGGGGTTCTTAGTGACTTATGAACACGGTCGGGCGTTCGTGTACGTCACGTGGGGATAGCACTTCGTGGCGGCGTCGCTGCAACTCTGCGTCTGTGGCCATTGTATGTGGGACACGTGCACAACAATGATTGCGCAGCCGTCCAGTGACTCTGACCGCCATATCGGTGATTTTTAGGCGACTGTGTTGACATGTCATCGTATTAGCCATTGTGCTGGGGCTCGATGCTGGGCCACGGAAACTTTACCACCCAACTAATATACTTTTTACGTGTTTTTGGGCCTCGGTGTTTTGGGCCTCGGTATACTTTTTACGTGTTTTGGACCCGCGAATTCTTCTCATTATTTCTTTAAGTTAACACCCCCCACAATGTGCATAAAAATTGAGATTACGCATTGCCTAGGGCGACTGCGATGCCTCGGTATAACATTACATGAATTTCATTCCTATAGAATGTTTTACTACGGTTCGATTCCGTCACGCGTGACAGATCTGCGTAAGTCTTCAACGACCGGTTCACTTTCGCTTTCTCTCTCATTGTCTGGCACTGCTGTCATGCAGGAGACCTCCGAAGACCTCCATGGAACTATTTAGTGTCCGGGAGCAGCGCCAGAAAGAGCGGTAGCAGCATCCGCGACGATGATCTGGCGGCCATGCCTGTATGCCTTGCGGTGCTCGTGCTTTCGCTTCTTATCGGCGTCGTGGGCTTCCTGGGCGCGTACCGCCGCAACCCGAGCCTGCTCGCCATCTACGTGGTGACATTGACACTGTTGTTGGTGGTGCCCTTCATCGTCCCTGCGCTCGGCGTCGGCCCGGAAACCAAGCATGTGAGCAGCGCTGCACCGCGCTGCGCGCGTACGGTCGCTCCGGAGACACAGCCATACGTTTATATACATTAAAGATCCTCCTTATATGTACGGCTATTCATTTCTAGGTTAAACTCGATTTGTCCCCGTATTTCGATGTCGCATACCTGCCTGTGTTTTTTTACTGCACGGAGTTTGCAGTGCTCACGCGCTATTGGCCTAACGCAAGGTTAACGCCGAGATCTGACAATGCAGCGCGTCTATGTAACCATTTCACTGCAGTCAGCGCTTCTGTTTAGCTAACACTGGCGCCTAACTGAGTATTTCGTTGCGCCGCTGTATACATTCCACTGCGCGCCGCCTACCGGCTACCCAAACTAATGCGCTCAAGGTTCTGCCACCTGCAGGTCGATCTCCCGACTAATAGCCGAATAGCTACCCGACCCTTGATTAACGAAGTTGCACTCTGTTGGTTTGAGCGAGCTCCAGTAATGTAAAATGCATTTCACCCCAAGGGTCCCAATTTTAAAATTTAAACATGCGAATACTATAAGCCGAAGACAAAAAGCCGAATTTCGGACTGGTTCAGCAAAAAACCGCTCTTTTCCCCGAATATAGGTATCACCTTGAAAAACAGCACCCGATTTTTGCCCGCCGAATATGAGAAAATGTGCAGCTCCAAAGCAAACAACCCTAATGTTAGTGTATGCACGTGTGTGTGTTTTTGTATGTGTGCATCTATGCGTGAGGTCGGCGCAGGGCAGGTCATAGCGGACGGCGTTGCAAGGTGGCAGCGTCCTGCGGTGATGATGACTGTCATGGACCGCAATCTAACCCGAAAAAGGACTAGAAAGTGTAGTGCTGTTCATCTGTAACTGATTTGCCATAACTAAATAACTAATTTGCCATAACTATTAGTTTCGAAAGGATGCAACTAGGCACCAAAATTTCGGGTCGTGGGGCCAGAGTTGAACACCCATTACCGCCACCCTTGCCTATCGCAGCGCGTGTGGATACGGGTGGGACAACGAACGCGGCGCTGTCAAGTGTGTCACAAAATAGCGCCCAATTTGTTGAAGAACTCAGTGCCAAGTTAGAGACGGAGCGCCGAAAATCAGCAAAAAAAAAGGAAAACGGCGTGCGCGGAAGGGATTGAACCCTATCGGAAAAACTCGAATAGTGGGCATAGTGTAAACCACTACCTAGCACCACAGTGAAATAATGTACTGGGAGGATGCTCAGCAGAGGCCTAGGTGGGCAGGTATTGGACGCGGTGGGTGGAGATTGAGCGAGATGGGTAGATACTGGAGGTCAGCATGGCGGGTGGATATTGGGCAACGTTGGTAGATGTGGGCATCGTGCAAGATGGGTGGATTATGGGAGGCTGTCATAGGTTGCGGGCATCTTACGTAGTTCCAATCGTGAGTTCATGATTCTTCGCACAGCGCTCACATGGTTGCATTGGGAGTTTGACTTCTTATTTGAAAGAAACCACAAAAAATCGCATGTTTTGTTTAAAATGGGCCTACAAGCTAAACAAGCATCATAATACCACGTTTTCACAAAGCAGGCAAGTGCCTGACTCAGAAAATTAGTTCATACACCTAGAATATTTTTATAATGCTTCTTCTTACTGGGCAGGTTCTGTAAAAAGCCCTCACAGGTATGGCCTCATTGCTGCTACATGTGGTCCATCTGTGGTTATCTCCAGGCAAGCTGAAAAATATAAAACAGGATATACAAATTTAAACAACAGAACCTATAACGAAAAAAATCAAGGTCTTGTTTAATAAGCAGCATATGGTGTTGTTTCTCGGCTCACCACATATATTTCGTAAGCCTGCGCTGCAAGCAAGTCGCACTTAGTTTACATTTCACAAGGACACCAGACAAAATTTCGTGTCCCAGATTTTTATTCGTGTGATATCTAACAAAATATTTAAGTGCCCTTTATTTCTTTATTCAGAGAATACCCGGCTTTGCCCGAAGGCGTTACAGCAGGGGGGGCTACATCATTAACATGAGTAAACCTTCATTTTTACAGCACACCTACACTGGAGACAACCTGTTCCACTCCATAATGGCTTTAAAAAATGATTATGCAAAGGTAGGTCCTGGTATGTAATTCCCTTATTTTGAGATAATGCATGGTCAGTTCTGTATGAATGGTAATGACATTCTTTAAATAATATTTCTTTGTGAATTCCGGTCCCTATCATTAAATATCCGAAAAGAACTTCAATCGTAATTTTCGTCGGCGCGAGGAAAGCAGCTTCCACTCAAGTTCATTTTTCATTTGAGTGCAGCTCTCTCTGTTTCACTGTCCCAAGGCGAACCGAGCAGCCCAGTTTTGAATTTTCTATATTTCGTTAGCAAGCGCAATTTGCGAAGGGTCCTATACGGCACAAGCATAATCTATTATAGTCCAAAAAACGTTAAGTAGGCAGCCTTTTTTAAGTTTAGTTCAGACGTCTTCAAATTACATATTATAAAACTTAGTTCCCTTCAAGCTCTCCCAACCACTTCGTTCACATGCTCATTCCACGAGCAGTCAGATGAAAAGACACCTATATATTTATATCTGCCGTAATTTTTACAGCTTGATTGCTTAAAAGGTATTCAGTATCATTGGCTTCGGTTTCCTTGTAAAAAGAAAGCGTGGACGCACTTTTTACTATTTAACTTCCATTTCCACATTGAGCACCAGTCCTGAAAATGTTCCAAATCAGTTTGGAGCATGAAGTCGAATATATGATAACAGAACCATGTATATATCATTAACATATACTAAGAATAAAAGTGGCCCCAGTACAGAGCACTGTGCGACTCCCAATATCACATCAGCATACCTAGAGCTTTTGCCGTTTAGAACAGCACATTGTCGTTGTCTGCACAAGTAGTTTCTTGTCCACGTACGCACAGCAGAAATCTAAATTAAAATTTGCTACAGGGAAATGAATTAGTTACCGTGTCATTTGGTTTATGGAAGTCCAAGAAAATACACTCCGTATGTTCCCTTGAACCAATGTCGGATACCAGATTATGATAAAATTCAACAAACTGCGTGGCACATGAAAACCCTTTTTGGAACACATGTTGATAATTTCTTAAGTACACTTTCAATTATTAGTTTCATTATTCCGGAGTACATAATGTATCCATTACAATGCACACTCTGAAAGTTAAAGAAATCGGTCTATAATTTGCAATGTCCTTTTTTGATTCCGCCTTGTGGATTGGAACGGCATAAACAGTTTTTCAGCCAATAGGAAAGATGTCTGTCAACAAGGATTGTTTAGAAATAATGTGCAAATACAGTGAATAACTGCGACTTCTTACGTGCGTGTTCTGAGACTGCAACCCAACTTAGCATTGCTCATGTACTCCAAACAGCGCGTTCTGTCGTGCGCTTCTGCTGGAGCGTTGCTGCTGGTGCGAGCACTCGCTAAGTTTCCGTTCGCAGCTTCTCACGATTAGTGATGCTTGTCGTGCTTCGCCTAACTGCAGCCTTGGGCTGCAAACTTGAAAGGTAGTCCGAAAAGACAGGTGGTATTTCATGTTTCTTGAGCCGCCGCCTAGTTCCTTCTATGAAGTCTGCTTTTCTGAAATTGCGGCTCCATACTCCAGCATGTATTTCGAAGCTCTTTTAAGTGACCGATTATCTCGCCTTATTACTGCAAAACACCTCTCTCGCACACTAGCGGCAGTTCGTATTTCATGGAATGAGAGTTTGGCAGTTCTTTTTTTTTCTTTCGTTCGCTTTGCACAATGGCACATAACAGTAATCCATAGTGAGGCATGCCACACATGCTTAGAAAAAACGGAAAAGAAAGAAAAAAGACAGCAAAACAAACAGCGAATAAGAATTCAAGTTACGCTTGGGCTGCGCGGCCAGACGTACTGCCCGCTGTATACGAACGTGCAGAAGCCATAAACACACGGATGCAATTAAACACGGGTTCAGACACGAAATCGCGAGGTTCGCGCAGCGCGCGGCTGTTCAGCGCCAGATTTCTGAATCCTACTCGCACAGCGCCTCCACGCGGCAGCTCAGAGCGGCGTCAAAGAAGGCGCCGGACAGCCTGAGGAGAGCGTTCTCCCACGCACTTCAAAAGTAGAGGGCTTTCTTGTTTTTAATAGCGTAGCTGCTTCAGCCGGCCGTCCTGTGTGTGGGGCGATCCTGGATTCAGTGAACCGTTTGAGATGCACAAAACTGGGCGTCATTGTAGTATCGTAAATTGTGACTTACATGGCGAGTATATTATATTAGTGCTGTAAAGGTTAGTCCTTCATGTTCGTATTACATTTGTACACTACCTCCCATATCCTTAGGTATAGCAGGTGAACGAGGCGACTTGGAAAATACCCAGACGTACGGTGCTGGAGAGAGATACGGCCACAGTGACTTAGGTTCGCAAAGAAAGGCTTCGCATTTGAAATATGCAAGTGCGCATTGACCCATCGCTTAAACTATAGACTTCGCAGACATAAAGCTTACCATTCTTAGGCGCACGAAACACTTTCTTCACTTTTTATTTCATTTGTTTTACAGAATGACGTGGTGTATGTAGTGGAGCTGCATGTTCGCGAAAAGAACACAGAAGGAAGTGGGAATTAATGAAACACTGGAATAATTTTTACGTGCCGAAAGCACGATATCATTATGACGCGCTGTCCGTAGTGGATGGCTCCGGAGCAATTTTGACCACCCGGGGTTTCTCAGCGTGCGCCAAACCAAAGTACACGGCTGTTTTCTGCATTGCGCTGCTGTCGAGATGCGGTCACCGAGGCGGGAATCAGATCCGATTACGCAGTTGACAGCAAGCCAACACCCTACAGCGGCTACGCTTCCACCGCTTGTCTCTAAGTCACGAGACAGACAATAGTGAAAATAAAGTCAGAGCCGTAATAAGCTAAGTATTAGAGGCTGGATCATCGCACAGATTTGTTCAGGACGGAAAACACAACTTTAGTACTGCATTTCCAACTGAATAACACTTAACACCGCGCGAGGTCTGCGGTAGGCCAGCAGATATTGAGGACATTAAAAAAAAACAACCCTATATTTATATAACGTACAGATTGCCTCGAAGCCGCTAATCAGCAAGTTAAAGAACTTAAAATTGACTTTTCGGGGTCCTTTCACACGAGAAACATGAAACGTGTCACACGTCGCAAATGACACCGCTTCCTGTCGGGACGATATTCTCCCGCTCAATGTGGTGCAGTTACTCGTACTTGCGAAAGCCGACGCGCTTTATTTTAAGGTAATATAAAAAGTACGTAACCATACCCAGGCTTCTTGGCGTTCTTATATGTGTAACAGAACGGCACAACGCTAGCACAGAACAATGAAATTACAGCGGACTATGTTTTCTTCGCCGAGATAGAGTGAAACACAGAGGAAGAAAAAACAACAAAACAAGCGAAACACAAGATTGGCATGGGTTTCCAGGGGCAGGGGCACGGAGACCAATCGTCGAGCAGGAAATGCGGTTCTCGTGCGGGGGGAACACGTGTGGAGGAAGGAAAAAGGCTAGGAGAGGACGTCACATGAAAATCTTGAAGCCCAGACATAAAAAGCTTTCAAGAAAACATGGGAGATAGGTCATGGTCACGTGGTAGCCAAGCGGTAGAGCTATACGCGGTCAAGTGCCACTAAGCCTTGTAGCCTTGTGCTACGAACGGGCGGATACAAATTCTTGCTTTCATGAACCTGACTCCACCTTGTGCGTTTCCGCAAAACTCATTTGCCATATTGAGCTAACCAGGCGCTCGCAAACGCTGGCCGCCTGGTTAGCTCAAATGGCAGAGCGAGTGCCCCGGACTAGCGTTGTTCCCGGGTTCGAACAGAGGACCAGGACGAATTTTTTGGCAATCAGGAAGCTTTCGTTTCCAATTAAGGCGTACGGATTTCCTTGTAGGCTTGTGCTGCGAAAGGGCAGATGCTACTCTTCCCTTTAGTATATATGAGAGAGTGAAAGTTTTCATTGTCTCAAGAAAATGAATGTGTGTCCCCTCCCCCATTTTGAAAACAAGTGTCCGTAGAACGCTGTAGAGTGCTGTAGATGTAATGCAGAGATGGTTAGCCGGTGCATCGCCATTCAGTTTTAGTAGGAGCTTTAAAATAACGACCAATTGAGCGTCTTGGTTTCTATTTGCACAGGAGACGCACCACAATGAACTAAGATTTACGAAAAATAAAGGACAAGTTGCTACTATCCACTTAAGTGTGTATTTGGGAAAGAAAAGCACCCCTTGTATATTTTCAGCCAATTAATCAGATTCAGATAGTTTCACATTCAGACTAGTGGCGCGTTCCCAGTATGATCAGGAGCTTTTGTGTATTGGTTCATTGCTAGCGAGACATTACGACTGCGTTAATACTTCGTGCACCGGCAACATCGCTGTCAAAACGCTCCCACGCGATACACAGGAGCATAATTGATACGTCGTTCATTCGTAGAGTCACTGGAAAACTTCACCTACAATCAAAACGCCCGAGCATGACACTGCGGTATACAGCTGACTTAGAGTAACCTCTTTCGAATACTGTATGTAACTGACGCTACTTGTCAAGACATACATGAGGCGGCTTCGCGGCGCTTGCAGTCGAAAGTGTAAACAAGTCACAACATTCCAGCGCGTAAGGAGAATACATCAAAGGCCAACAGCTTTCGTCAGATTTTTATTTATGTGTTACAGAAGAGCGAGTTGAAAAATTGAGTTTCAGACACGATCCCATAAAACCTTCGCGAGTGTGGTCGCGAAATGTTATGAACCACCACTTTCGCAAGCGAACCTGAATGACAGATATGGCGGTTGCAATGTTCTTGATTTGAGGCATGTGTATACACTACAATTCAGGCGGTAGTGCCATATCAGAGAGCGCGGTTTCCCGATAATATAATTTGAACTGCAATAATTTATAGTGCTCATTGCGGTAATGCTGTCGTCATTTAAATTACAGTCATGATGCCGCGCCCAGATGCTAACAAATAGCACCTGTTCCTGTCTCTTCTAGATCAGAGCCATGGGTTAAACGACTGAAGGATCTACTTAAAGAAATTTCACCAGGTTCTGAGGCGTAAGCCTTCTCACAGTGCGTTACACTGGCCTATGATTAATACGTCGCTCGTTCGTAGTGCCTGGCGAAATTGCACTCTATAATAAAGCGGCCTGGCGTTAGCTGCCGAATGTAGCTCACGTAGGGGAAACCTATTTCGAACGCTGGATGTAAATGACACGAACCATCCACGCATTCATAAAGCGATATCGCAGTTATGGCTCTGGCGCTGCGCTCTTAAACACGAGGCCACGGGTTTATTCCCGACTAAGATTCAAGCGGTGAAATGGGGACGGACGCAAAATACTTCCGTAGGTACATTTAAATGAAGTTTAAGGAACCTCTCTTAGTCAAGGTTAAACAACAATCACAACATTTCTTATACCGATATCGTGGTTTTCGCACCTCGAACACCAGGATCTTTCGCTGAGCTCTAGGTGCCTAGAAATAGATATTTTTTTTAATTTTAAGGTACCTTTTCTTGTGCTTTTTAATTCCACCTAATAAATATGTATAGCATGAAAAGCTTCACATGAGTGAAAAGCGGGTACCAATGACAAAGGGACGATGGCCATTTCACGCTTAAGAACCGCGTAGGGCTATCACGGACATTTTAGTGGTGATCAACGAAGTTTTGCGTAGTATGCGCTGACCTAGTTCAGAAGGGACAGCGCTTGAAGAAACCTTTATGTTTTCCATCGTGGCAGTTTGGCTTGTTCTTATGTCGCTTCAAACATCCGCATTCATGAGCGCATGCAGAGCTGGCCAGTACCGAAGACATATGCAATACAATCAAGACACTCTTTCGGTATTTTGCAGGTATATTCTGATAAGTCTGCCATGACGTGTATCGGTATCTCTATGTGTGGTTGTATGAAACAACGTATCTTTTATCAAAAGACGGGATACTGCCATCGCAACACAGCCGTGACCAGTGGCGCACCTACGGGGGGGGGGGGGGGTCGGGGGTTGTAACCCCCCCCCCTGAAGCCGACCTAATCCCCTCCCACTCCGTAACTTTCTATGTCCTAGAAGAATGTGGAGCTAATGTCTGCAAAACGCCGAAAAAAAATATTAAAACTAATAATCATCATTGATGTCACTATTATTTGGCATTTTATTTACTTTTTTTTACATACGCAACAGCTGTGTAATCGCTTGCCCGGCCCTTCGTGAAAAATTGAACCCCCCCCCCCCTGGCAGAGATCCTGGGTGCGCTACTGGCCCAGACAATCTACAAACTTGCACGTTATGAGTGATCATTAAAGAAGTACAGATGGTCGAAATACCCCGAGCCCCCAACTAAGGCGTTCCTTATAATCATATTGTGATTTTCGGACAGAAAACTACCGACATTATTATTAAGTTTCAGTGAGTGCCCTGGAAGTTGTTGTAGAAAAGAATCCTCCAGAGTCCACGCATTTCGGTGTCATGCGAAGCAGTCAGCGAGTAAACTGCCTATGACGAATCGTGAGGCATTCAGCATAGTAGTGTTACGAATAGGAGGAACGTCCTTGTTCAAAGTGCATGAATCGGTGTAAACACAACGGTAGCTAACTAGGAAGCTCGACAGCTCCGTGGCGACGAAATGGCAGCCCACGTTGGGACGTAACACGCACTCGCCATAGTGTATAGCACACACCTCTGTTTTATCGAAGAGAAATGCAGGGTTCGCTGCACTGATGCGCGTATCAGCGTCAATCGTAGAAATATTCCCGCAGATGTGAGAAAAGTTGGACTAAAGCAAGCTGACTGCTACTAGAACACAGGTATCGTTTATTAAATCCCCCTAACAGTGCCTAACACACTGCACGTGCAATTAACGTTACACAAGAAGCATCATGACAACTGCTGGTCCACTAGGTGTATTATCATATACGTCTTAGAAGAAGCCGCTGTAGGCTATAGGTAGCTCGCTTGCTTGGCACCTCTGGGGGGCGGCCTCGATACCCGCCTACCAATTCGCTTGGTATGTGCATTCGGATATTACAGCGCATTCGTGATTATCTGCGTGCTCGTTATATCTACATGTCAATCTCATGCTACAACAAATTGTACGCCTTTGCTAAATTTAAGTGTCTGTTTTAGTTGACCCGAGAGTTACATGGGCTGCATAGAATAGTTACATGGGCTGCAACCGAATACCACTGGTTGCATATGACGGGTTTGAGGAACACGTGATTGCAGTGTGGTTAATCGTGACGTACATGACGTGTATATCACGTTAGTAGTGTGAAGGTGAATCAGTTATTTTCGTCATACATTTGTTTCCTACAATCAAATTTTTGGTGCTTATCGAGTGAACCAGACGGCCAGGAGAGCACCGAGACCTAGGCGGCTAGATAGATAAATGAACGCTCAAACTTGCTGAAGTTCGCCAAGAAATCCTTCGCATTTAAAAATTGTTGTTGATGTATAGTTAGCGTGCAGGTCATGCCGGAAGATAAGTAGAATATGAAATATCATTGCAGCTTTAGCGATATGCAATCGCGAAGCGTCAAACAAAAAAATTTGCCTACTAAATTTGCTACTGCATTGCACCCGTCCGCTGATCCGACCTTGAGTAAACGCTAATACGCTTACGCGCAAGGTGAAAATACTAAGCGCTTTTTAGGGGCGAAGTTCCTCTTAGTCTAACCTTGTCAGGCGTCTGTCGTCAGGCGTCAGGCGTCAGTCATCAGACGTAACCCGCGTGCCGGGAGGCACGCGCTCGCCCTCGGCGCGTGCCTCTGCTGTCTTGTGAGAGAGAGAGACAGAGAGAGCGAAAGGCGCGCGTTGGCTATGGAAACGCTCTTTCTTAGAGGAACGCTACCAGCTCGCAAAGAAGGAGAACGCGCCCTCACGCGCGAGAGACAACGTTGGCGCGAGCAGCGTCTCCTAGCGAGTTTCTTGATTGAGAAATACCGACTGCTCGCGTTGGAGAAGCGTTCACCGGCAACCCATATATATATATATATATATATATATATATATATATATATATATATATATATATATATATATATATTGGCACTGGATCTTGACTTGCAATGAAGTGCCGGTGGGAGATTTCACTTGTGCATAGTTGAACCATGAGGATTCGTAGCGTGCGCGTTAACTAAATTAATCCGGAACTCGGCACGATCTACGATGAACCTCCCGAGCTTCGCCCACTCATCATCATTCACTCTGTGGATATGCTGTAATTTTTTTCTGCATCGTGGAGCGGCTTCTCACTGACTATGTTGGCATTATGTGGTGTACCACTAGCTGTTAGGAAAGCAGGATAGCGACTCTCAATTTAGTATGCGAGAATTGAAAACCTATCTATATAGTGTATATGAAGAGCTTTCGTATTAAGCACCTAACGGGGTACAGACAAGTAATTTCGGAGTGAAACAATTCTGCTTTCAGGAAGAAAGGCAGACTGATATTCCGAGATACGAACAACTACTTGCTTGAAGCGAAAGAAGGCTTATAAAAATGAGAAATATATAGGCCACTATTTTTATGCATATGCGTTTTCTGTTGCATTATACAAATCAATAATAATTTTTCGGGATATATCGAAGGATCTTAAAATCCAATCCTAATTAGGTGGCGCATAACGTAACTGCCGTTCTCATTTTCCTAGCTATGCAAACGAAACCCTTCACTACGACCGCCCAATGCATGGGAAAGGGAAAAAGCATTACCACGTTCAGCGAGGCTACCAAACACTAGAATATGCAAAGATTTCATCAACCACCACACCCATTAATTATTTCTGGGGTTTTACGTCGCACAATCAGGGCATGATTATGAGAGACGCCGTGTGGAAGGGCTCGGGATATTTCGAACACCTGGACATCACTGACATCCCACAGTACACGGGTCGCAATATGTCGGCTCCATCGAAAGGCAGCCGCCGCTACCGGGATTTCACCTCGCGATCTTCCGGTCAAAAGCCGAATGCCATAGCCTCTATATCACTTTGGCGGGGCCACTACGACACATACAACAAACCACAACACAGGCAATTCAATGGAGACAACCACGAACGTAATCATATAAGAGCTGAATGCGTGCACGCTATATACCCATACTTTTTACAGCCATGTTTCAACGCCGGCTGAATTCTCTGCCTTTCAATAAAGCGCTCCCTCTCTCTCCTCTCACAAACTCAAGATATGTAACATTAGAGCAATGTAACCACACATGCTACAGAAATTCGAATGTCTTATAAGAAAATAACGACAGCACTAGTTCCAGCGAGAGCTTGTGCGCAAAATGGCTGATCGCGCTGCTCAGCTTGGTCCTGAGCGACCACGTCTAGACAGTCCTGCTAGCAGAGGAAGCCGTTGAAAGGCAACTCATGGCCATGACCTTGGAAGCTGGCCCGACCTGCTAATTTGCCGGACACAGATTAGTTTTGATTCGAAATAAAGTTCCGTCATTCACTCACACTTAAATCACGAACGGGAGGTATCGTATCGGATACATTAATTGCGGTGGAATACTTTAACTGTAGCTCCGATTGTTGTTGACGGAGTATGTTACATCACAATACAATTTCCATGAATCTTTGTCCATGCCTCAGTGAATGTAATGGCGATTACGAACGTGTGGATCACGCGACATTCACTGGCTGTGGTTGCAAGGCATCCATTGCTACTAATAACAATCGATCGGGTATTACGTGCCAAAACCAGTTATAATTGAGCGGCAGGTGCCAAAATGGAGGGCTACGGAGTATTTGTCGCCACCTGGGTTTCCTTAACGTGCACCTAATCGTAAGTACTCGGGTGTTTTTTTGTATTACTACCTATCGAAATGTCTTGACCCTGAGTCCTGCTTACTTACCCAGACTGACCATAAACCACGTGTTTTACGTTCTTTAGTCGCAGTAGCCCCTTCGGAAGAAAAATCTACCGCTAACTAAAGAACTAATTACCTACCAACAAACTAACCCATCGAAATGTGGCTGCCGTGGCCGGTTGAATCCAGGGACCCAAAGCATCAGAAGTCCACAGCTAGCCGTGAAGATACCACGCCGGGTGCCTTCCTTTACTACTTGTACAGTTGTTTCTAGATTGCAGATCGTATAACACACGACATGTGCGTTTTTCTGGTAATGTCTTTCAAAGGTGTACCGTTGTATGTTTTAGAGAATAAGTATGTTGGAAATCAGCGCTCTCGTTAGTTCCGTGCGATATTCCGAACTTTTACAGTGATTTAACTCGACTAAAATATTTCTTAATTTGATCCTACACGACGCAGTAGACGGAAATTTGCACCCAGGGGTATACCTTCTCGACCATGGCCGCAGGCGTCAACGGCAATAAATGGCTGTTAGCATGTTTGAAAAGCGCACAACCTAAACAAGCTGTGAAGAAGACGCTAAAGAAGCGGTGAAAGTAAAGTGAGCGAGAGCAATTCACTACGGATTGAAGAATGCGTAAACGAGCATGCAACGATAGCGCTGCCTGAGCGCTGCTCGTTGCCTTTATAAGTCTAGTGTTTCTTTTTCTTGTTTGCTTTTCTATGAGCTACGTTAGGCAAAGTTGTATTTCAATAATGTTATTCTCTTGTGCTTCTTGGGTCTGTTTCTGCAAAGGACGGCATTTTTATAAAACTGGAATGTATTTGTATACTTCCATAGGTTCATTGCAATCTGTATTGCTGAATGTCTTGATACATTATGTATCGCTGCTATGATCGCCAATGAGGGTGCCCGCGACTTCTTCAAGCTAAATGACATATATGCTTGGCCTGCCTGGTTGTACCATTACGCTGTATTGATGAGGAAAGAAACGTCATTTTCAGTGTCAGCGCAAAGGAGCTCGTGTCACTCAAGATCCTTCGGCGGCGCTGGCTTTCGTGACGGCAAAAATCAGCAGCATCCCCTATAGGCCGTTTTCACGGGGCGAGGAGGAGCGGTCTGGCAACACGCGCGCCCGCGCCTTCCTCCTTTCCTGCTGTGTGGCGGACGGCTTGGAACGCGCGCGCTGGTGCTTGAGTGCGTTCGTTGCCGAACGATTTGTACGTGTTGTATGCCAAACTGCGGGGTTTGTTCTTCTCTTTTAATGTAATGTCACTGAGCACAAAGTCATCAGGAAGATACTCTGCAGTTTTCAGTTGTGCTAACAACTACAGAAAAAGGAAGCTACTGTCGGAAGAGTTTTGCCACGCGCATCACCAGACGCGGAGTGCTTGCGGCTGTGGAATCTTCAAGCTCTATCGTTTTCAGCTTGACAAGAGCAACGACATGCATGGACAGTCAGCCTAAAAAGAAAAAAAAAAACTTTGTGCCCTCTGACAATGCGCGGGTATGCTCGGAGCACTTCATTTCTGGCCAACGTGGCGCAACGAACCCAACACCGATGCTGAACCTCGGCTGTGAGCGTAGCTACAGTTATTCGAGCGAGTCATTTGTCACATAAACTACCTATGGCGATAACTGCATCTATCGCAGGACAAAGTAGCAAGGCGACAAACAGACAAGAAATAGTATGTGCGAAAGAAGCGAAAGGTATGTCGCTGAATATTAATGTATCAGCGTAACGCATGCGTCTTCCCATTGTGATCGACCACTATTCGGATTGAATTTCGCGGCAGCGATCAGCTTCTTTTCGCACATCCTGCGACAAATCCTGCTCACCATGTCACATCTGTAAGACAACGCTGTGCATTAGGAAATACTTCGCCTAATTTTAGCAGGTTTTCTTTTTGATGCCGACTCAGCTAAAATTACGTTAAGCTAGACTTCATAGAAAAGTGCTCGTGGCAGATGTTGGCATTGTGCAAGCTGCTTTGTGCTTATCTTTTATTACTAGATTATGTGAAATAGAGTTAAGGCAAGTCATTCAAATTTTGATAGAACGTTTTCATGTATATCATGTGACGCACATCTCACTTCCGAGGCTGATCGTTGGCTCCAGCACGGGCGCGCTGTCTGCCTCACAGGCAGCAGACACTCCAGCCATGCTCAGTCCTCTGTGTAGTAAGCTTTCGGTAAAAAGCTGGTCGCGGCGCAAGGTCTCTTCAACCACAATCCCTGCAATGCATCGCCTACGGACTTGAGTTAGCAGTTCGCGAAAGCGAACCTTGACGTCTGCTTCCTTTGTTTCCCTCATTCCTGCATTTCTAGTTTCATTTCTCGTAGCACAAAGGCTAGTCGTAGGTCATCCCTGTCACTGCACGCAAAGAAAGAAGAAGCACGCCGAAACCGCGCGAGAGACGTAGCCGAAACAGACCTCTGCGCGCCCACGCACAAGCGCAAGCATAGGCGATGGAAAGCATAAACAAACCATGAGAGAACACCGAAAAGGAGAAACGCAAGAAAAGATTCATTGTATCCCCGGAGAGTGCACTCAATCGTCAAGAAAGTGCGGACACATGTGCGCGTTTTGCAAACAAACAGTGCCGGCGCCAATCGTTTGCGACTTGTTCGCGGCGTGCTATGTTAAAAGTATTAACCATCGCGGACTCAAAGCTTGTCAAGATGTTGCACAGTGTAATTTTCTACATACAGAGCCCTATTTTAAGCGAAATTGAGCGAGCCAGAACTAAATAAATGACCAAAACTGGGGCCGCCCCTATACCGACCATGCAAAAGTGAGCGTTTGCACAAGCCACATGGGTTGCCAGAGGAGAGGAGGCTCGGCCCGCTAGATAAGATGGCGGCGCCCACAAGAAAACGGTCTATAGACAGGACTCGTTTCCCGGGAAGGTTATTTGCGTAAAGGTCGGACAGATGGCGCTGGGCACTCGCCTCCTCTCGCACGCCGAGTTGGTAGTCACATTGGAAGGACGCGCGTAGGTGAGCTACCAAAATACGCCAGTTGATAAGTGTTCCTGCATGATTTTTCTTTGCGTTTCTAGATTGGATAGTAGAGGAAAGTAGTCCTTCCTTTCTTATTGTGCTTTTCTTCGTTTCCAGTATTTTACCCGCTCACGGGTTTTGCTTTTTTCATTTAGACAGTGATAGGTGCTTTCATTTGCTATCTTTTGAATGTTAGGTTATATTGGATGAGTGTTTCTTGCTTGCTCTTTCCTTCTTTTTTACCTTTTTAGACCGGATGAGAAGGTAAAGTAGTCTTTTTGTCGTTGCGCTTTTCTTTGCGTCCAGAATTTCCCCGAGCACGGGATGCCTTTCTTTTTTTTTTCAAGAACAAGTGGTCGGCCTTTACTGGCGCTGTTTGTGTGAGTTCGAGAAGGTTGTGTTGGGTGATAGGAAAATCGGTCGGGGGAAGTGAACTCAACAGCTTTATTGGTGCCAATTGTCGGCCACTTTTACTTGAAATTTAATTTGTGCACGCTGTCGCTGCGCAAGGCTGCCGAACTTCTCCGGATAGCACATCTTCCTATGCAGTCGTTCATGTTTGACTTATTAGAGTTGAAACGCATCTCTACCACGCTAACTGCGTCCATGAAAACAGTATGTTCAAACAATGATTGGAATGTAGCTCTAGCAATAGAAGTGTTTATCTTGTGGATGAATTTTCAACAGCAGCCATGCGCCTCCACTCGTAACAGCTGCAGCTCGAAATTTATTCTCATCGCTTGTGTTTAAGTTTGGAGGCATCTCGCAGTGGATTGAGCAGCGAACAACGTGGAAACGTAAGCACACCACGTGCGGCCAAGGTAAACGACCAAAATTCGTCGTCATATGCCACAACATTTCTGACAAACTCACCTCAGATATCTTGATGCACTCAGTACGATGTCTGGGATTCCGTTTCACTTGTGCCGTCCATATTTCCCTTCACTCGCTGTTACGCGTAAAACAACCCTCGGCCTTTCGCGCGTTAAAGAGCGCGTTAGCCAGGTGTCATAGTTTTTGGCAAGCTGGTTTAGCATTCTAAATCAAGCACCAACGTGCTTGCGGCGCCGTCAAGGCGCTAGCGACTGCACGGACTGCATCTTGTAAGAAGCCGCGTCTACCAGCTTGAACTGCGAACCGCGTTCCGCAAAGATTCGGTTGTACGGATTGGTTCAAAGGTGTCTTCACCCTGTAGCGGCTGCGCTCGCCTCCAAACACACTAGTCTCCTCGGTAGCGCTGTGTGGAGGGATACAGATCATTACAGAAGAGGCGCTGGTTTTAATGAATGTTCTCTGTGCGCGATAGAATTGCGAAGCCACCGAGAACCGATAACGAATTAACGTTCCACTCTTAATGACGAAGGGAAGGGCCCTTTAGTTTTGTTTTTATTCACACCATGAAAAATATATTGGGACAAATCGCACTAGACAAATACCCACTGCATGCAGGAACGGGGATAGCACAACCGTTTCTATGAACCACAGAACGTTCAGCGCAATGCAAGCGGCGAAATTAAAGCGGATGGCACTTGTTTCAGCGGAATATACTGCTGCGCCACCGGTTGAACAATGTTGGAGTTACTGTCGATCGAGCAGAGGTCTTACCTGTCGAATAACATTGATGTTACTGCGAAAGGGTTATCGCAAAAGTAATTTTTCATTAGGTCACAGGTGTTATGTAGAAACACATGTTCGTTTTTGCTGCATGACACGACGACATGCCGCCGCCGCTTGTGTTGGGGGCTGCCATCTTGCAAAACGCTGGCACGCTGACCCGCTGCATACGCTCCGCTGAAGAGACGAAATGAGCGGGCGAGCGGCTCGCTCCGTAAATGCGCTGGCTGTCCCAGCGTGCCGCGCATGTGCAGTTTGCGGCTCCGCTTGTTCGCTGGGCCACTTAGCTATTACTCCCTATTAGCTGCCTTAAACTGAAGGTTCTGCCTTTGCCAGCGCTAAACTCAGTCGCGCACCATGAGTATACTAATAAAACAGGCAAATCCCCTCAATAAAAGTAAATAAATTATGCCCGACGTAACAAGCGATCCAATGCGCCCGTAGCAATCAAACGGCCATGCCAGATTGCTTGTAAGTTCGAACACGAGCACGCGCACAGAGAGTGTGTCAAAGAAGTTAGCGGTCCGTTAACGTCGCCGCAAGAGATCTGAAGCCAGGCGACACCAGCGGAGATTCACTAAGAAGCGTATCTTGCTTCATAGGGAGTCCTCGCATGCATAGGCCATGACACTATTTTCCAGCTCGCGCGCTCCGCCTCCGAGCGGCCAGCAATCCGGCGTTCGGCATTACTCTGACAGCACCGCGCACTTACTACTGTCAGCAAAATTAAGCGCAACACTGTAACGTGCGAACAACAGCCACGACACGAAGCGACGAGTAGTGAGTGGTACCGTGAACGGTGGCGTGGCGGCACCCGAACATTTGTTGTATTAAAAACCTAGTAGAGCTACTATGGATTGTTCAGTTCAGATGCAAACAAACAAAGATCTATGTTTTTTGATAGCCCAAGCGCACAATTTATCTATATAACAGGTTTTTTTTTCTCTACTTGTGTAATCTAATGGTTCGTAGTAAAATAGATTAGGTTCCTGAAGAAGTCACCCTCACCCCCATTTTTACTGTGGGCCGCGGCCCATCGCAACGTAATAGTGGCCCCCAGTAGTGATACAAAACTATCGTTAAATTGACTATCGATAGTGTTAATAGCTTTTTAAGTTATCGATACCGTAGAGACAATCGATAATATTTCTATCGGTAAACTATCGTTTGTGCTATCGATAGTGTAATCGATAGTATATCGATAAAATATTGACAGTACAACAGATAGTCTGTGGTACTATAGATTGTTTTCTAAATAAACGTGCTGTTGTTGGCCGCCTATGTCGCCAATATGTTTTGCGATAGCGTATTGTCTGCAAGACTTAGTTCATTTACATTTACGAGTAGTTCTTGCCGAATTAAATAAATTATTTCCGCAGTCGAAATGCCGGGACATGACCACCAATAAAGTCACTCAAAAGTAACCAGTTACACCTTACCAAAAAAATTAGTTATTGAAGTATTCATTCTTCAATCACGAAGTGCAGTATAAATTTGAAGCCGCCATATTTCACGCATGTAACGGTTCCTTTCTGCTACTGGTGGACTGCTCAACCTTGCACCGCCGTTATTGCTTTCTCTGCTCGTTTTGTAAGTCGTCATGCGCATTGCGTTCAGTTCGCGAATTCGCGGACGGACCTACTTGTTCGTTCGCGATTTCTGCCTTCATTCTCTTGCTAATATAAGTCCGTGGCGTGACTGAGTAGGTCCGAAACTTGAGAACGAAGCAAAAGATACAGGTGATTTTTGTTCTATATACTGATGGTATATTGACCCAATCGATAATACTATTGATGTCACTATCAGTGGCGCCATCAGCAGATTTTGCAGCATCGATACTTCGATAGCGACTGTACTATCGATAGTATCGATACTAGGTTTGCACCATAGACGGTTCTATAGTGACTCCCCTATCGACAGTATCGATAGTACTATCGATATTTCTGCATCAATATCCCCTAGTCCTACCTCAAAATAAAACGGGAGGAGGGGAGGGGAGGGGTGAAGGTGGCTCCTTCAGGACCCCAATAGTGTTTACTACGTACCCTACTTGCGCATTTGTTCTTTTTCCCCATGTTACGGCCATGCGCAAAATATCAGCTAAAAGCTAATATTCTCAAGCCTTGGCGAATCCCCTGTTATGGGTATCCCCCATATACAAAAGATCATCATCATCATCATCATCATACATTTTCCAATTTCCATACCAGAAGTTGTTACAAAATCGATGATTGTTGCTGCCGCGGTGGTTGAGTGGTTACAATGTTCGGCCGTTGAGCCAGAATAGGCGAGTTAGATCTCAGCCGTGAAAATCGCCTTTCGTTGGAGGCGAAGTGCTTGAGGCCCGTGTATTGCGCAATGCAAAACTACATGTGGATTTCAACCCCATTGGCACAACAAAATTCATTCAACTTGCTACGTTCAGTCTATGGTCCCTCTATAACACAACAGGATTCACTCTGAGGGCGAAATTATGTGCGCTAAAGGACGCGCCTTTAAACCATATGATATGACAGAAAATTCGTGGAGAAAGGTTTAGGCGGCGTCGACACCGGTATTCCCAGTTTGAGATTTTTCGCTTACTGAGCATTGTCACGTGGTAAGAGTGACGCTATTGGTATTGTGAGAGCAAATTAGTAGGACACAAAAAATCGTTTTGTTCTTTAGGGTCCCTCGAATACCGTGTGTTATATCTTTTATAAGCTCAGTAATCGAGATATAATAGGACGTTTGAGTAATCCATAGTACCCTTCAAATGGGTGCTGCGCAGTTTACTATAATATTCATTCTGTTTATTCCACTTTGACTGGTAATTCGCAGTACTTACGTTGCAACGTTTTATTATTAACCCTTCTTGGCCAATCTCCTAGCGTGGGTAGGCGCAATGCATAGCAAAGCAACAACCTAAATGGTCTCCGTGTGGTGGGCTCCACTTGCTTCATGGATCCCGTCCAAACGGTTGTAGCTGCCCACAGTTGAAGGCGCCACAGGCAGATGCTGCTCATTTAATGAGGCGAAACACTACATACCATACCTTCAATTCATTTTTGTCTTCAACTAATTCGACCCATCGCTGATGCTCTGTATCACGATAAAATTTAAATCTGTGACAACAGTGGGTGTGTGCCACGACATTTCGTCCACATTCCACATTCTCGTAACAGTCTAGCAACTCTTTACGACTGACAGTGAAAGGCTTACAGTGCTAATATATGAAAGTGAAAAGCACCAAATAAAAATTTTGATAACCTGTGCTTCCGCATTAAACATGGCCCAACCACTATTTCGCGCGACGGAGCAAGATGGCTCTGCGTAGACGAAAAAGATCATAGAACGAGCGTAGAATGCATCATCATCATCATCGTCATGCTGAGGCACAGCCTCAGGAACAAGGCTTCGGAGGCAGCATCGCTCGAAGACGACTCGAAGGGCAGTATATTACCTCGTACGACGCCGTCGACATGCTGGCACCCGCGATTGCTGACGCAGTTGACCCGCTAGATGACGTCGCTCTCAAAGAGGTGGACCTGAACGCGGACGACTGGGATGACGCAGAGGAAGCGGAGGATGAAGAACTGCACGATTTCGTCAGACTCCTTCGCTATATGGTCTGCCTGGCCACCTACATCCTGGCCATCGGCATCTCCTGCATCGTCGACATATAAACGATGGTAAGTGCTTGCATCTACAGAGGTGGCCCTAACTCTTGGTGCTCTTCATATAGATAGATAGATAGACAGATAGATAGATAGATAGGTAGATAGATAGATAGATAGATAGATCGATAGATAGATAGATAGATAGATAGATAGATAGATAGATAGATAGATAGATAGATAGATAGATAGATAGATAGATAGACTTGGTGCCACCTTGATAGTTCCGTGCATACACAGCGTCGCCTGGATAGAAATGCCGAACACTTTGAGAACCATCACTGAAGTAATGCTGAAGGCACGATCCAACCATGTGAAAGTGTGGATGCAGACGGTCAATGGCCGATCGCAGTCGTCTCCCCATCAACAGTTCAGCGGGACTCTTCGCTGTAGTGGTACTGGGTATAATGTGCTGGCCCAGCACGAAACGAGACAGCTTGGTGGCCCAGTCTCCCTCCGACAACTTACGCAGGACTTGTTTCGTCTCCTGAATCATCGTCTCTATCTGACCATTCGATGAGGGGTGATAGGGCGCGACTGTAATGTGCCGAATTCGGTTTCTGTTTGCAAACTCGGCGAATTCTTCTGACGTGAACGCAGTTCCATTGTCCGACACTAATACTTCGGGAATGCCAAAACGAGCAAACATCGATCGAAGTTCTTTAAGAACGGCTCTTGTCGTCATCGATTCCATCAGGGAAACTTCCAGCCACTTGGAATGAGAATCGACGTCTAGCAGAAACACTTTTTCCTTTAAGGGACCGGCAAAATCTATGTGCAAACGTGACCAAGGGTTCTTAGTGAACTCCCATGGGTGCACCGGTGCCTTACTGGGAGCTTGCCGAGTTTCTTGGCATACTTGGCAGCCAGCTACCTTGCGCAATATGTGATTGTCGATGCCCGGCCACCACAAGGTGCTGCGTGCAAGACCTTTCATCCGTACTACGCCTGGGTGCGTGGTGTGGAGGATGTCTAGGACCTGGGCCTGTGCAGAACATGGAATCACAACACGAGATCCCCACAGCACACTATTTCGGTAGGTGGACAGTTCGTTCTTCCTGGCCGGAGAACACAACGTCGCCGGAGAACACAACGTGCGAAGGATGGTGTACGTAGCCGGACCACAAACGCTGCACAGCACTGCCCGTTGCTGCTGCTCCTCAACCACACCATTCGCCGTTAAATATAACTGTAGGCGTTCGAGGTATGTAGGCCAGGCTGCCGCGTTGTCAGGAGAAAACTCTTCTATATTGCCCAGCCGGCCCATGAACACGTTTGAGACGCTAGGCTTAGCTTCCGAAGCACCCTCCCCCGAAGCGTTGTCCGAAGGCATCTCGCTCTACGCACTGCCGCCGACGTTCACCGAAGCTCACCTTCGTTGCCTTGTGTGGCGCTTGCCGCTTGCTTTTGCAGCCGCCGTCGCTCACCACGTCGGTTTGTGAACTCGTCGCCAAATGTTATGTATGCATAACTTGTAGTTTATTACCAGCTGACTTAGCTGGGTACAAAGCATTGCCAAACAAGAGGAGGAATGAATCGTCCGTCAGAGCTACTGTCCACTCCACTTCCAAGGGTGGAACCACGGGCGCTCATGGTTGCCGACCTTATTCACTGGTGAATACACAACAGATAGATAGATAGATAGATAGATAGATAGATAGATAGATAGATAGATAGATAGATGTAACCGTCACTGAAGGAAAAGCATGCGAGTACTAGTATTTCGTTATAATGAATTGTTGGTGTGCTTCCCTGAACATATTAAAAAATGGGAAAACACCGCAAAATCGGACAAACTACGAGAAATGTAACACACAAAGGAGTGGCACTGACTAACAACAGAAGGTTACATTGCTGCAGTGCAATATAAAAGAATAGGGATATTCAAAATATTGAGCGCCATATTCCAATATCCCCGTAAGCGCAGCCACCATGTTCTTCAAGGCACCAGATGACTAACGACAAAAAAAAAAAAACCTGTCAGCGTCGCGCAGGTAATATTATCGAATAAGCATTGCGTGTGTTCTGATTTGTGGACGACGCGCGTAAAGTGGCCGTTTTAGCCTAGTCTTTGTGTTCCCATGAATAGGAGTTGCTTTCCCAGCGGCTCACGCTCTCACGGATTTAAGACACACATATATTTAACAGGTTTTTAACGGACTAGTACATCAAGTACGCATGATCGAAAGAACATAACGGCCGACTTTTTGCTTGTCGCATTCTCTTCAAGGGCGAAAGTGAATGTTCGCGGGAATAAATGACCATAAGTCGACGGCGTCATTTTAGCGTGCGCAATAATTGCTTCGACGCAGCTGCTGTGTGTTATTCGGAACGTTGTGCGACATGCAATTCTTAGAAAACCACGTTATTAGTGCAATGAACATGTGAGGCAAGTTTCTTGACGATGCACCATGAATAACCGTCCATGAAAGCTAGATTCTGTATATGCCACCAAAATATACCTCACGTACGTACAACACGTGTAAATGGTGCGAAATGACTGAATAACTTAAAAATTGTGCGCTCCGTTTTTATTTGTTGTTTTTAATTTACATATGTGTGATCGGTAGCGCTAAATATTTACGGCCGAGCAGCTCCGACCGTCGAGCGGTGCGCTCATTGCCGGCTGTAGCAGGCCATTGGCGCCTATTCGCAGCATCGCATTTCACCCGGCAACCTTATTCGCAGTGCCCCTCACGAGCTGCTTGGCGCCCACAAGATTAAAACAAACAAATTTAAAAGTGTTTCGAAAGCTGATATACGGTGCACCTGCACGTAAGGCAAGACGGTTGTGTTGCTGGTCTTACTCGCAATGAAAGCTGCAGAACGAGACAGCGGCTAAAGCGAACTTGTGCGTCACTTTTCTTATTTTCTCAAGAACCAATCGAGTACTATTACCGCGCATTCCTCCACCCTTTACTAAGAAAAATGCGGCGGGCTCTCTGTCGTTTCAGAAGCGTATCTCCTACATACACGAACCCTCTCAGCGAACCGTCTCCTCACATCCCTGAGCGCAGCGTGGCTAAAGTGCAGTAGCGAACAGAAGTAAAACAATTCTGGCGACACTTGCAAACTCCAAAGCGCAATAGTATAGGTTTCACGAGGTGTTCCCAGTGCGCCACTCATGTGTCCACGCATTGCTTCTTTCGAGAAAACCTCTAACACGCATCTGCGTCACAGGGTAGAGATGCCTACGGCTGGGGAAACGGGAGATCGGAAGAAGCACAGCATGGCTCAGGAACAACGTGGTTTTGATATCCGGCGCACGTTCCTAATAGCTTGCATGAATAGCGTGGGAAATCGTACAGCCATGCGAGCTAATCTTGGACATTTTAAACGCGGACCACCTGAACAGCCAAGGCTTTCTTTGGAGACTTTCCTCAGATCTCAATTTACCGGCGCATAAGGACAAATTTCAGTGGACTGTTTGCGTTGTGATACAATACGCCTACAGCAGCTGCTTCCGAGTGGGTATAAAGAGCGCGAGACAACGTGTTCTCGTCGACTTTTGGTACCACAGTGAGCTCCACTGAGCTTTCGCGGCTGCATGTCGCAGGGAACTGCTGCGTCTTCTTGGCCCGAAAACAACATCAGTGAGAACCTCCCAGCCTCTCATAACGCTCTCGATAGCACGCGATTCCGTGACTGTACGCCGAAGAACATAGCAGGAGCGCCCAGTGCTGCGAAATGACAATGTATTATGAATATCCCCCATTGGCATGAAATAAACAGGGCCGTGATTGTACACGACCTAGTTGAAGGTGCACAAATGAATCTATGCACTATATTATACATTTCAGTCGTTACTCCTTACAGGGTGCATAAACGTTCAGATTACGCATTCCCTAGGACGACCGTGATGCTTCGATTTGAATATACCTCAATTCCACTCCGAGAATGTTTCAGTACCGATTGATTCCATCACGAGTGACTGATATGCGTGATTCTTTAACGGAGCCTTCACTTTCGCTTTCTTTCTCATTGTCTGGCACTGTTATCGCGCAGATCTCCCAGTATACATGGAAAAAAAAATCAGTTCCCCGGAGCAGCGGCAGAAGCAGTGGCGGCAGCAGCGCTGACGACGTGCTGCCGTGCTTCGTGGAGGGCCTTGTGGTGATGGTGTCCGCGCTGCTAGCCGCAGTGGTGGGCATCGTGGGCTCGCTGCGCCAGAACCCGCTCCTCCTCGCCATCTACGTGGTGGCTGTGGCTACATTGGCGTTGGTGTTCTTCGTCGACCTCGCTCTGTACGCGGGCCCGGAACCCGCGACCAAGCATTTGAGCAGCGCACAGCGCGGTCGGGCCACGGACAGCGTCAGACATTTATGTTCATTGAAGATCAGACCTTCCTTATTTGTAAGGCTGTGTCTGGGTTAAAGCCGGACTCGTCCGCGAATTCCGATATCACATACGTGCCTGTGTTTTTTTTTTGCTGCACGGAGTTTGTTGGACGTACTTGACCGCACTAATCTGACCTTGCAGCGCGTCTATGAATAGATTTGACTGCAGGCAACGAATTCGTTTAACTTACAGTTGCCTCAGACCGTTCATAACGTTGTGCTACTGAGTATACTGCACTGGGCGTCGCCGACCGCCTATAATGCTGCCACCAGTAGGGCAATCTCGCGACAAATAGCTACCGCACTCTTGGATAACGAAGTTGCATCCTGCTGGTTTGAGTGTGCTCCGGTGACTGAAATAGCATTCCTCATGGTGGCTGCTCATTTGATATTTTAAACATCTGAATACTATAACTCGAAGGGAAAAAAACTCAGAATTTCGGACTGTTTCGGCTAAAGACCCTGCTTCTCCCAAAATTTAGGCAGCACTTTGACAAATAGCCTCAGGTTTTTGCCCCCTCCCCACCCCCGAATATGCGATAATATAAAACGTAAAACAAACACCCTACAGGTATATGTATGCTCGTGTGTGTGTTTATATGTATTCATTTGTGCATAAGGTGGGCGCAGTGCGGGTCAAAACGGAGGTCGATGGAAGAGGGCTTCGTCCTTCAGTGATCATGACTCTAAGCCAAGAAAGTACTTAACATTGTAATTGTGTTCATTCCTTTCAGGAGTAACGGACTTGCCACAACCATTAGTCTCGAAAGCATGCAGTTGAGCTCCAAAATTTCGGGTCATGCGGTAGAAATGAACCCCTTCTCTGTTGCGGCACCTAAGGATGCCAGGAAGACAACGAACGCGGCCCTGTCAATAGTTTCAAAATAAGATGCCTCGCCGTGGCATACTATCGAAGCCCTCTGTTTCAACAAACTTCTCACCTGTTGACAGATTACTGTGTTCTCAGGGATTTCGCGAGTGTCAACGCTTATTTATACATCCAAACACCTTATGCGCTCCGGGTGCAGGCGTCTCCTGTCACCGGTCGCGGTAAAGCAAGCGGTGAAATGATGGTTAAAGAACGAGTGTATATTTAATAAAAACCGTCTCAGAATAAGCTAATATGATTTAGAGTACTAAAGCAATAATCCGGAATAGCTGCATCAATGACCAGGGATTTGCTAAATTCGATTGCGAAAGTTGCGTAAGTCGATCCTAGAAGCAATACAGTCAGTCCATTAGGAGCGATTTTCGTGTGGCTGTGGGAAACACCGGCGCCTCACCTAATGTTTCGCACCTCCCCAACTTTCACCTTAGTCGAGCCTTAGTGGAGCTGTTCTATAGCGCGGCATGGTAAGTTAGGAATGTTGCTTCGGATATCTGTGACTGTGAATCAGAGATAAGTGACCGTAAGTCACAGAGGTTGCTCGTGACCTTGGCAACTTAACTTTCCAGAAACTGAGGGGATCCTTTGAAACATGTTTTTTTTTTGTTTACTTACATTGAGTTACGCTAGTGCGCATGCACTGATGAAGTTGGGCGAAGAAGCAAGTATACGATATCATTGCAGGTTTGCTAGCTGTAGAGTTAAATCGCTACAGCATTATCACATACTGCAGCATGTTAGTGTAGCATTATGAAATCATTGCTATAAATTCCGCGAACCACCGTATATCAAGGCAGCTACGAGCAAACATAAGGTTCCCACTCCTCTCGAAAGGGGTTTTTATTTTCAACTCGGCCGGCCCCACTAGTGACGGCTGCGCAACCCGCATTTTTCTGTGGCCTCCGTGAACTGGCGAGCTCCGGTCACAGCGAGTATTGAAATCTGCGCAGTCAGGTGGCGCGACTCTACCAAGATGGAAATCAATTACTCGTGACGTCAGGTGATTTATAGCTAAGTAAATGAGTGGTGAGCGTAACGCCGAATGCCCTTTACACGACCTCTATACTCCGTTTAATACATCGGGGGCAATGAGGTCAAAGCAAGTGCTCGTGTTTACACGCTGTGTATTTCAGCGACCAGAAAGTAGTGCCCTGTTTGCGATGAGCGAAAAAGAATAAATGCCTCGCTGGCAGCCTTAAATAATGATGCATTGCTCATAAGCTTGACAAAAGACGCTCGTATTTCTGGGAAAAGAATCGAAATATGCGAGCTCGCACGTTATGTTTGTCGTTTATTTGTCGGAGTGACATACCTCTCCTCCTCTTTTCCTTTACGGACTACTTGCACAAGAAGGACGGGGAAAAACAGAGAGGCAGGGAGGTTAACCAGAAAGGCGTCCGGTTGGCTACCCTACACTGGGGGGGGAAGGGGGAACAGAACGATGGGAGAGAGGGCAACTGAGGTATGAAACGGAGTATAGGCAGGGGAGGCTGAAACTTATCTTGCTTAATTCGCTTGACTCCTCAGAGATGAGCATGTTTAAAACCTTGTAGTAGTATACGCACTATTTCTGCTAATGATCAGGAAGACTTGAGACATCAGCACAATGTATTTGTGCAAGACTCCCCAACCGTTTCAGGGTCCCTTTACAGCATTCCGCAATCAAATGAGTGCTATTCCATTCTGCTGTTCAGTATCGCCAGTCTTACCCATAACGTCCCGCCTCTCCTCGCAGCTCTGCTCGAAGTACATTTCTTTTCCGGATGTGGTTTTGGAAGGCGAAGCGGCGCCCCCTTTTTTTGCGGTCTTCCTGGTCCGGCCTGGTGCTAGTGATCAGCATCATCAGGGCGGTGCGGTTGTGCCAGGCCACCAACATGGCTTCGCAACTGCAAGTCCACTTGGACGTGCGTGCTGAACTCTGGAACACGCGGCCCATGAATCGGGTAGGAGGCAGACTACCTCACTGCACCAAAACAAGGGAACAGTCCCCAGTGAGAACAGTCCCCATTGTCCCCAGTGCCGAGTACTGGGATCAATGTCCCCGCCCCATCCCCTTCTCAAGTGTTGCTGAGGGGAAAGTTCTATACGGACACAGCACGCGCCCTAATTCCCCTTTTTCTTCCTTAATCAGTCGTTCAACGAGATTTTGTTTCTTCGCCTCTGGTTTATAGCTCAAATTAAAAGGTGGCCACTCGCATGCGCTGTATAGATATGTTCTGAAAACATGTTTTTTATTTCTTTATGATTTTTACTTCCTTTGTCGCGCATATATGTTCCAAAACATGGTTCTTTTTGCTTTTATTTCCTTTGTCGCGCGTGTACTGGCGATGCCATGCGCATCTGCATCGGTTTTGTGGTTCACATGTTCTTGTCCTTCTTAGCCTTGTCATATTTGCACGATTACACGTGCACGTACATGACCTTTCCACAGTGTGTATGCCCATAAAAGCGGCTACGAGACTGTAAGTGCTTCATTCTGACGAAGGGCCGTGCCACGCCGAAACGTTTGAACAATAAACGTGCGATTTTCGCAAGTGCGCAATTCGTTTCTTATCCACTTTTGAACCGGACCCATAGAACTTCTTCCCCGAATTTAGATATATATATATATATATATATATATATTATATATATATATTATATAGGCTGCCGGGACACACGTTTGATAATATACAGGCAACAATAATGCAAACAGGTTTCAAAACGCACCATGACCGGGAAGTACGAGAATCATTCCTCATCCAGAAATTTAACACTGTGTCATGCGGTATCAACGAAAGCGTTGGTAAAGTGTAGTGCCTATCAGTCATGTCTTGAGATCATTGCGTTCTTTTTTGTATAATCACTGTCACATTGCAGCTAATGCGCTGTATAGATATGTTCTGAAAACATGTTTTTTATTATTCTTTATGATTTTTACTTCCTTTGTCGCGCATATATGTTCTAAAAACATGGTTCTTTATTGCTTTTATTTCCTTTGTCGCGCGTGTACGTGGCGATGCCATGCGCATCTGCATCGGTTTTGTGGTTCACATGTTCTTGTCTTCTTAGCCTTGTCATATTTGCACGATTACACGTGCACGTACATGACCTTTCCCACAGTGTGTATGCCCATAAAAGCGGCTACGAGACTGTAATTGCTTCATTCTGACGAAGGCCGTGCCACGGCCGAAACGTTGAACAATAAACGTGCGATTTTCGCAAGTGCGCAATTCGTTTCTTATCTACTTTTGAACCGGACCCACAGAACTTCTTCCCCGAATTATATATATATATATATATATATATATATATATATATATATATATATCACGTGCACGTGAGGTTAATTACTCGAGACGACGTCCCAGGTGGATTGAGCGCTCATGGAGATGTCCGCTGTGGCAAAGCACGAGGCTCAGGTCGTGTTACTCTATCCTCTGTAGCCACGTGTCCCACTGCAACAACGGGCACATACCCAATTCGCACAAGATTGTCTATCACACTTGTAAAACACCCCTCCTCATAAACGAAGCCCACTGGTCAAGTGAGAAGGGCGCATATAGAAGTAAATGGCTTCAAACGGGCAACATCAGTAACTTCTAGTTTTTGTGGACCATCTCACATTTGAATGGACTCGCGCTACGCGGTAACTCAACTGGCTTATACAGGGTAGAAGAACTTAGGGTCCTTCATAGCGAGCCAGTAGTTCTTCTCACAAGCCACATTTTCTGGTAGGCTTCCACATCTACACGAAATCACTTGGATTACAGATGACGTGTCGGCGTCGGCGGTAATTACGAGACTTCGAGCGATCTTGTGAAGCAAGGGTGCCTAAGAAAGCAAGGCGCCGGGCTTCCTAAGTGCGATAGATATACAGCCATCGGCGTGGTCGAAAAACGGGAAGACCGTATTCAGGGCACAACGTGGCGGCCGATCATAGAGAAGAAAGAAGGGGCTGTGGCCGGTGGTTTCGTGCTGGGCGGTGTCAAGGCCGGTCCCCACTAGCGTCGAAAACGCGCGCGAGTGGGGACTTCTTGACGCGCGCGTCAACAAGTACCCACTCGCGTTTGCGACAAGCGGCTACGAGGAAGAGAAGAACGACATGAACCCCCGACTCTTCCTGTTCCATTCGGAAGGTCTACCGCGAAAACGTGAGCTCCGATCAGACGATTTCGTCTTTCGTCGACCATGTCTCTAGCGCTACGGCAGGTCATGCTTTGAGAAAGCTGCAACTGCAAAGACCGAAGATGCTTCTTGCTCGGCTTCTCGGTACGGGTAGGCTCAACGAAAACTCTACATACGGTCTGGACGTGGCCTCTGAGATTTTACGTCGGCCACGTCTCTTTCCTATCTCCGAGGCTCTGCAATATCGCTCTGCGCTTGACAGACAGATGGCGCCACACTTCCGTGCAAATTGGCTTTTCAGGAACCACCTAAAATCGCTGGGTAAGAAAACTGTAACTTGTAACTATGAAACGGCATATTGTGGACGAAGAAGGAAATAAATAGGAGGGGTACTACGCACTGATTTATATCCGAAACGTAACAGCCGATTCCTTTAACAAAAATGACGAGCCTCCCTTTACGACGTGTAAAAGGAGCAAGGAAGACCAAGTGGAACAACTATTTCTGGAAAATTTCAATTGGAAGAAGGCGGAGGAAAAGATTACCAACGGCACAGCCACAGGATTAGACGGGGTTATCGTTACTATCATAAATTATCTCGGAAGAAACAGCAAAGAAGCCCTGTTAAAAGCAATTGAAAAAGCTTACAGGACTGGCGAATACCGGACAGTTGGCGTCAAAGTAGGATGAAGTTCATTTATAAGGGCAAGGGAGAGAAAAATAACATTCGCTCATATAGACCACTGACCATTACATCAGTACTCTGCAGGTTGGCGATGCAGGCAATTAAATTAAAAATGCAGATATGGACAGAGCATAATGGCACTTTTGGCGAACCCCAAAATGGATTTCGAGTCGACAGGAGATTAGACTGATAACCTTTTTGCGCTTACGCAGTGTATAGAAATAGCCGGAAAAGAGAACAGACCTTTACACTTGGCATTTTTTTATATTAAGTGTGCGTACGACAATGTAAATCAGAATATTTTATGGGACATAATGAATGAGGCTGGTATAGGGGAGGACTGTATAGAGCTCTTAAAGGAAATATACAGTGGAAATACAATATATGTGGAATGGGAAGGTATGGCGAGTAATGGTAGAATGGAGATCGTCGATATAGGTAAAGGGTTGAAGCAGGGATGCCCGTTGTCCCCATTATTATTCACGCTTTACATGAGGAGCATGGAGAAAGCATTGGAGATGAGCAATATTGGTTTTAAGCTATCACAGAGACAAGCAGGTATAGTGGTAGAACAAAAGCTCCCCGGGTTGTTTTATGCAGACGATATTGTGCTATTCGCAGACAGGTCGAACAGATTTGCAGGGTCAGTTTAATATATGTGGTCGGGAAAGTGAAGATTTAGGACTAAAATTTTGTGTGACAAAATGCGGTTGGATGATATTCAATGACAGCAACGACCAGACCATATCATTACAGGACGAGGAGATACCCAGAGTACGAGAGTACAAATACCTCGGGATATGGATAAATGATGGGAATAGATACATAGAAGTACAAGAGAAAGATATGATAGTTAAAGGGAAGAGGAATTCTGCAATTATGAAGCATAGAACGCTGTGGGGTTACAAAAGGTACGAGGTAATTCGCGGTTTGTGGAAAGGTGTAATGGTGCCAGGACTTACATTCATAAACTAATTGGTGTGCATGAGGTCAGAGGTAAAATCAGGGCTGGCTGTCAATGAGAGGATGGCCGGACGTCTCGCATTGGGCGCCCATGGGAAGACCACAAGTCAGGCTGTTAAGGGGGATATGGGATGGTCTGACTTTGAGGGAAGGGAAGGTCAGAGTAAAACTAGGTACGAATGGAGATTAAGGAATATGAAAGAAAGTAGATTGGCAGCGAAAGTATTCAGATAGTTCTACAGGAAGAACGTTAACTCACAATTGGGGAAGAGAACTAAGAGGCTTACAAGTAATTATACAGCCAGTAACGAAACGGGTGGGACGAAAAAGAGCGTTAAGAGTGTGGTCAGAGCAGCGGAGAAGTCGGATTGGATAGAAGCAATGGAGAAGAAACCGGCATTGAGCAACCACAGAAAAGGGAAAGACGCAATCAAGAGAGAAAAATTTTACGATAATTCAAAGGGAAGCGCTTTACTGTTTGAAGCATGGTCAGGTTGCCTGAGAATGCGAAGTTACAGAGCGAAATTCAATAAAGAAGGGGATGCATGTACGTGCTGTGGAATATCTAGGGAAACGACAGATCATATTTTGATTCAATGTGCAGATGTCCACCCAGATGGTAGCTGGAGACACTACGCTGCAGGAGGCCATGGGTTTCAGGGAAAGCACGGGAAAGCGGAACATGTCTGCGATAGAGATAAGTAAAAAGCGCCTAAAGTATTGGTGGCACAAAGGTATGGAGCAAACAGAAACGCAAGGTAGTCCGGGTAAGATTGTTACTTCACAGCGGAACGATAATTGATAAATTAGTTAGGCGATGAGAAAAATTAGTAGTGAAAATGTGTGCGATTCGGGAAAACAAACGTTTGTAGAGGGAAACAACTTGGACCATCTCCCCGAAGGGAACCCTGATGGGATGCGAAGCAGCAGCGTTGCGCATGGGTGGCGTCACGGGTTGAACGGCGCTAACACGGGTGCTGGAAGAACAGTTTGAAGCGAAACTCGGTGTAGCGTTTACTGGTGTAAACGTTTGTTTGAAACTCAGACACGGGAGGCGAGCGGGCGTTGGAGCCGGCAGCTGCGGACGCTCCGGCGGGTGAGGGAGAGAGTGACGTACGCGCGCACCTGCGAGGGAAGCGTGCGAGCGGAGCGTGACGTGACGTCAACGCCCAGCTGCGGCGTGACCTACTTGGCACCGCTCCAACACCTGCGCCGAGGGAAGCGCGTTGCCTCGCGTTTGTGCTGAGGGACAGCGTTACACAGCCTAGTCAAAGAGCTGCTTCGCATCTAAAATAAAGCTAGAGCTTGATGGCCCGCGGGCTACCACCCCGTTATAAAGGGGACGGTCCTAATATCCGTCCATCCATCTAAAGCCGCGCCTACGCGGCTCGCTCTCGATTGGCGCTTGTTTTGCGGCTGCCGCAAAAAAAGTGTGTCGATCCATTCGAGCATCTGCCGCGCGTTGCTGTCGCTTGTTACTATAGGCGGTTTCGCCAGCGCTTTCCGTTCTCTCATAACATTGTGCGTTCACCGGAAACGTGCCCTAGAAAACTTCCTCTTTACCTTGTTTTCGCGTGGATTCAGCTTGCATTTGGTGGCTGCGGGTGCTTGTGTTCCGGTGTTTTCCGCCGCTAGAATTATTCCGATGAAGCGCTCGCCGCTCGGACACTGCTGTGTGATGCCAGGATACATGGTGTGATACGGAACTAATTTGCTGACGCAAGTCGAAACGTTATATTTGCCGGCAGATGAAGCGGAAAGAGAGCTTGGATTCCAGCGGCCAGGCGAGAAAACTGCAATCCCACATAGTGCGCGCATATTTGTTCTGCTCACTTCATCAAAGGCAAATAAAGCTCAACGCATACTCTAATGGCACAGAGCCGATGCTCAGAGGGTGGTCTATCGTCCCCAATTACAAGGTACACGTCGGACGCCATCGTACCCGCCTATGACATAACCGCGCTGACGCCTTAAGTGGATAGCAACACATGAAAGCTGGCTAAGGACGGAAATCCATCTTAAAGGTGTTTCTTGTCGTTGGAGCCTTATCAATGATGCGTACTGCTCGAAACAACACTCGGGACACCAAAACAGCCTCGCTCGACATGAATTGTCGCACAGTGTACGTCACGGTGCCCTCGTGACGACGCCTGCGAGTGGTTTGGCATCGGTGCGAGCAACTGACTCATCGCCTGTTGTGTTGCTGCGAATGGACATCATCGCATCCTAGCTGATTTATTTTTCGCTGTGAGCGTGGACTATAAATGTAAGCGGGTTAAATTCAAAGTTTGATACATGAACACTGTACTCGTGAGCACTAAACCGTACTAGTTCACGTGACTCAGCTGCGCCTGACGTTATCAGATAATGAGTACGTTTCAGATTACTTCAGTCACACCGAACACTTTAGATTGCGATAGATTCCAATGGGCGCCGCTCTTTAAAAATTACCCGATGTGACACAAGCACAGTAATAAGCGTTTTATCGTGATGTGTGCCTAGACCAAGCTTTTGAGTGTGTCTAGCCTGTTTTAGGCGGCTTAGAATACGTGTGATAAAATTTAGGTTAAGCGTTTATGTGACGTGCCCTTCCGTATGCAACTCTACCCCTTCTTATGTGAAAAACAGATGTTCATTATTACGGCCTTTTTAAATGGTGCAGTCACAGTAATGTTAGCCATTGATCTAACTTGTAATTTTAAGAAAACTAGGCTTGGTCCATCAGACTCGACTTGCTCTCTGCTTGTTGCCTTTTATTATCATTTATTGCAGTTTAACTAAGTTTTCATAAAACTGCGCAACCTTGCTTACCTTTCGCAAGAATTCTGCAGTTAACATAACTTTGCTCAGCAACATTGGCTGACATAAAGTTAAACAGATTGTTTGTCAATTCCTCGGCTAGCTGCCTTTTAGGCTAAAACTTCCCTATCCAGCGGATCAGGCAATTCTTGTCCTCGTCAAGAGTTGTCTCAAAAGTCAAGTAGCGCAGTCGGTGCCCCCAGTGATTTCATTTGTTGAAAGAAGAGCAGGCGCTTTCCAGCTGTGTTTCAAACCTGATTACAGTTCCCTGGCGAGTGCGGTGCAGTAATATTTGGCTGACACGTTCCACGGAGCTTCCACAACTGATCGGCAATGTTTTATGACTATGTTCAGAAAGCGTTACAGGGCCCCATTATGTTCTTGCTGTGCGATAGTCAAGCCTTAATTTTCATGTTGTCATGTACAAGGTAGGCTTTCGAGCCTACCTTACACATCACAACATGAAACATGAACACATCTCACAGCTGTGTTCAGTTGTTCCAAAGCGGTGACATTCCATTTTCATGTTTGTTGCATGGTTTTTCTTTGGCTGTTTAATGTATTGCCAGGGTCCCTCAATATTATCTGGTCATGAAACTCCCGCGTCACTCTATGGGAGAGCTTCATATACCGCCCGCAACCGCCGCTTGCGGCGCTGGCGTAGCAAGAAGGGCGACGAGGAGGCCGGCGGGTGCTGTCGGAATTAGGGTGATCGCCATTAGCGGAGTGCAGGCCCGGCGATGT
>JABSTT010002799.1:0-36716 GCA_013339685.2 Hyalomma asiaticum
AGGTAGCAGAACATACGTATTCAACATCGACAGCCTGTGTTCAGTACCACGTTAAAGCCTGGTACGTTCTATGTGTGTCTTTGTGCTTGTTATACCTACATTTTAATCGCAAACTGCGATAAACGGTGTTATTTTCTTGTCTCCAGAGCGGAGCTCTGAGTCGGCCGTCATGTGTCCACCGCGAACGCAGACGTATGGGCTGACCTTGGAAGCAGTGACATGGGGTGAGGTACAGAAAACTTGAGGCTTCAGGCGCCGCGCAAAGTTGCGGGTTCAATCCCCGCAATCGCATCGTTTCTTATGCCTCTTTACCGTAGTCGTGGCGTTTCGTATGTCCATTTTAGTTGGTCATTGGTTGACATACGTTCTAGAAGATTCAAACACCTGTGGCGCATACCAGCATGCCGTGGGCCGAGTACTGCAGCTATGAGCCACAAGTTATTTGAGTGTCGTTCATCGTGCCGTAGATGTCGAGTATATCACTTTTGTGATGTAAAGATAAGCTATTCATGTTCGTCACCTATTTATAACCTATATCCTAAATAAAGGGGTATACCAGGTGAACGAAATGACCTGGAGAGCACCGAGACGTAGGCGGCTAGATAGATAGATAGATAGATAGATAGATAGATAGATAGATAGATAGATAGATAGATAGATAGATAGATAGATAGATACGCTTAAAGTTGCTCAAATTTATCAAGAAATGCTTCGCATTTAAAATATATGTACAGGGAAATGCGCTCTATACTACGGCATTCCTCTTCAGCATAACGACCTTTCTTCAGTAGCACAAGCGTTCCATCTTAAAGTAGAAAATTTGCTATCGACATCGCAAATATGCTGCCACATGCTACTTCTGGAAACTTGGTGCTTAGATATTTTCTTGGAAAACAATTAAAAGTTTCCGAAGAAGAATGGCGATACTGGCGGTAAGTGGCGCACGCCTTAACAAAGTGAATGTGGTCGTTTTGAAGCTTGACATGGTTTTGCTCGCTCAAGTTGATTGAGCATACATAGACATGGCTTAGTCACTCTTAGCTTATTTAGTTTTTGCTTAATTAGTCTTACCTAGCTAGGAGTGGAGCATTTAGCCTAGCCTAATTAGGGTTAGTTTAGGAAGCATTAGCTTAATTAGACCTGCGAATAATTAGTCTGCCTTAATTATTTACCCTATTTAATCTTTTTTAATTACTCTTAACCTAATTAGGATTGACATCAATAAGGCCTGGCGTAATTACTCTTCTTTTCCCACCCCCTTCCTGTAGTGCTCTCGCACTTTAGTAGCTGTATGAGGATATGGACGCAACAGATGATGTGTGCATGCGATAAATGCAAGTGCTCGCTCGCTCACTTCACGTTGATGTGGAGTTCACGCGGAATTCAGGCGATTTAACGAAGCGTTGCCATAAACGTCGTTTTTAATCGTTCGACTTCAGGTTTGCCATTTTTCACTGCGCACTGTGAAATTAGTTTCACTTTTGGCTCAAAACCAGTTGTAGAATTTGGTACTCGAACAGCGCGTTGCAAGCGTTGCCAATAGTAAATCTGTGAATAAACATGAGGTTATCGGTAATTCAAAAAACAATAAATCCGACAAATCGCGGCGACTGCGGATGTGGTTAAAATTGCTTTAAGTGTTGTTCATGATTAGGTGTTTTTATCTTTGGTTTATGCCTTGAAATAATTTCGGCGTAATATAAGGCGTACTGCTCGTGTTTACTAATCAGAACAAATTTACACACGCTTTGAACATGAAGGCAAACACGCGTAGTTTCCCGCTAAATATTTTTAAAATTGATCATTCACAGCGAGTTCAATGCCCAACTGTATTTGTACTAAACATTTTGTTGTGTTGTTATTTAAATATTTTGCACTACTGTGTGTAGCGCAGCGAAGTATATTTCACTAACCACAGCTGTGTTTATTACGCTTGTTTCTTTTTCTTTTTTTTTTTTTGCTTAGTGATCACTGAAACCACACCGCCACCTTATGGGCCTCGGGCGTACACGGAAAATCGGAAGCCGCGTCGGCACGAAACAAGGTCGATGTACATTAACGCTTTCCTCAGACACCGCAACTTTCATGCCCGATCACTGACTCGCAAGCGGGATTTTTATTTCTGAAGGAATAAGTGAAGCGATAATTAGCTCGTTACTTTCGAGCAAACGCCATTATTTCTGTAACAATTGGTTTAAGAGAGTCTGCCAACATCAAAACGTCAGCATAAATTGTATTAATTGTTAATAAATATGCGAGACAGTTTGTTAGAACAACCACTGCAATGAAAAATCTAGAGATATAAATTCAATTTTAATGTATGTTAGTTCTATTGGCCTCCTGGGCCTGAGAAACGATCACACGAGGACGTTGTGGAGGAAGCGTCTTTATTCATAGTAGTTGCCTTAAGATAAACGTCTATCCTTTTTTATCAACTAGAAAAGGAGCCCAGCGGAAGATGAAGGCTTGAATCGGTGAAACAGGTCGTTAAAAACGACTTAGAACAGGTAATATCGCTGGAGCCAATGTTTCGACAAGTGGAATTGTCTTCGTCAGGACAGCGACTGCCTTTTATCGTACTTCGAATCCTGTTGCTGCATTCCACAGTTGGGTCGGAATCTAATTTTCGGTAATATGCGTGTTTGTTTCGGTAATGTGCACCAAGCAGTCGCCATACTGAGGCAGGCTCGTCAAAACGATGCCTCCAGCTTCGGTCGACATAGCGGTAAAGTTTGCTGTCTTTGGAGGCTTGAGGAGCCACACTCACAAGCTAAGCGTGTCCATTATCAGTACCCTGCCTTTCATAGAAAACAACCTTCCATTCAAATAGAAGCACCAATATGAAGCGTACGACCAGCTCCCGACAGCCTGCTATGCCTCCGAATGTTATCGACAGTTTGAGCGAGGCCCGTTGTCGGCCAAAGTGCAATTATGTCCCCTGGTGTTGTTTTGCATGGCGATGCATTCTCGGCGTGCTTCAAGCACCGGAAATATTGCGCAGAAGTAGCAGCCCGCATTCCACTTAGTTATTTTGCAACAATATTGGCAAAAAGGAAAGGGGAAGGAAGGAGGAGAGCTGCGTTATCGAAGAGTGCTTGCGTGAAGCGGAAGCCATAGTGTATATAGTGCCTAGGCGGCCCTCGCGGACTGCTTTACGAGCGCATGTATGGTCAGCCCGATATTGACCTTTATGGCTGCACTAGCTGGCATGGCTCGTGCAATGGGCGATGAGCAAAAAAGAAAAGAAAAGCATGGCAAGCACTTCTCTAATCTTCTTAAACTCTAAGGAAAAAAAAGGTGGCTGTTCGAAGCAACAGAGAGAGATAAGAACGCAGACAGTTTTGCGCTTGAGTGAAGGAGCATGAAAACGATGCATTTTTTTCTTGCTTCTTCTTTACACTTTAACGTAATAGGGGCTCTTAAATTCCGTTGTCCGCCATGTTTTATTAACCAACTTCAAGGCCCCATTATAGTGCTTTACACCATTTTATTTAAACACTCACTACACTGAACGTTGAAAGGTCGCATACAGGAGGAGACTATATCCAGCCGTTGCGATGAAAAAGCAGTAGTACCTCACGCATAGTAAAATAAGAAACACGGAAACCTTTCTGGGAGCTTGCCTTGGTCGAAGTGAGAGCAAAGCGGAACTGCTGGCCTTGACAAAACGTTTTTGGAGAAGTTAAACGTAGAGTTCCTTATAAAAATGCAAATTAGAAAGCGTCCAGTGCGTTTCGTAAAACTCCAAAAACACTTTCTTAATACGCCTACGGTATGACATTAATGTAATGCTAATGTATGTAGGAAATAACAGCTTGTCAGTGGCAGTCAGAGCGTTACTGCGTTACGCTATGTCTAATGGAAATAGCGTTATCATTTGCGCGGCTAAAATCGAAATACTAGTATTCTGCAATAGCGAGAATTTTCTTATTCAGCAAGAAATTTCTATGATTTTTGAGCTCCATCTCAACTGCTATTGTTGTCATCCTTAATAAACGACTATTCCTAAGAAAATTTATTAAATGGAACTATACATTCAAGGCTCGCCTTCGCCTAGCGTGGCGTGACGTAGGGGAAAGCGTACGTCCTGGACGAAGAAAAAGACGCGGTGAGCGTTTCTGATGCTAGAGGCAGTGCTCGCAGTATGCTTGGCGAGCTGTGAGGCGCCAGGGTCACCTCTTTAGTGCCCCAGTTGTTAGTACTGGCGCGTTTCTATTAACCCACGTCTAGGCTTTCAAATTTCTCGTTCAGGAAATTCCTCTGCTGAGAAATCCCGTATTCTCTGAAGAAGGCCTGACCACTGCCTTCCATTCGGAACGCAGTCTCTCGAAATATCTTTACGTTCGGCGCTGTTTTCCTCACAATGTTGAGGCACGATAAACAAAGCACTGCAACACTCTCATTTCATTGCTCTGACCTATTTAAGGCACGGAAATGTTGTCAAAAGGCTGGCCCGCTTAGGGCACAGCCATCCGAGCACGGGAGTTTCGTAAATCTAGCTTTAACACCGTATCCATAACTAGGCAATGGAGGAAGGAAGCAAGACAAAAAACATGCTAACTGAAGGCTCGCGCTGTGCGCGTTATGGGGGGCTGCGCACGCCTTCTACAGCGGCAAGGCCGCGCAGACTGACGGTTATTACAAAAGCACCGCACCTATTACACCACAATCAATTTTCCTTTTTTAAATGTTGTTGTAGTGTGAGCAGGACTGGGAATTCGCCTTTTAAACACGTTCGCACTGAGGACGTTGCAGCTTTCGAAATGGCGCTCCCGGCTTTTCGGAAATATAACGACGTGCCCTTGCAACAACCGGCGTAACGCCCATGGTTTGCACAACCTCTCTTCAGACGGGCATATGGCTCATAAGTAGCGCAACAAAGTTTTTAGGAACTGCGAGAAGTTCGGCGCGCACAAATTTACTCATTTAGCTCACAACAACGTGAGATTACGTTAGCGGTGCTGTACCTTAGGCAACAGCGAACCACGCTGAAAAAAATTTAATGAACTTACGCAAGCGCTACACTTCCCCCCTGCGATAATGGGCTACGTTATCGCAGTGAGCAAATGCATGCTCGCTGGCACCACACTCGAACAGACCACAAACAGAAGTCCAGGTATGAAGAACCCAGCACAACCTGCACTGGGCAAAGAGCGCGTTTGACTGCGCCTGCGCGTTATTTGTGTACACCTACATATTGTAACTTCTAGAGTAGCAGTGAGTCTCTGGTAAACATAAAGAAGAAATGTTTTGTTCCTTCAAGCCGTTTGTCCGCGATAACCTTATCCTCACAAAGAACCTTTCTGTCAGGTGTATTTTTTAGGGGCGAAGCTCCTTAAGGCATGGGTCGTGCGTCCCCGATGTATGTAGTAGTAGTAGTAGTAGGTGGCCACCGGCGCGTGCCTGCCGGGAGGCACGCACGCGCCGAGGGCGAGCCGTGGCTACCGGCACGCGCTCGCCCGCGAGAGACAACGTTGGCGCAGGCAGCGTCTCCTAGCGAGTTTCTTGATTGAGAAATATCCGACTGCTCGCGTTGGAGAAGAGTTCACCGACAACCCATATATATATATATATATATATATATATATATATATATATATATATATATATATATATATAGGCACTGCATCTTGACTTGCAATGAAGTGCCGGTGGGAGATTTCACTTGTGCATTGTGCATAGTGAACCGTGAGGATTCGTAGCATGCGCGAGATGTTATAAAACTAGATGGCGGTACTTGTAGTTGATGATGAAAGATGCGAGATGTTATAATAGTTTGATGACACTTACTCAAGTGTTTCACTTTTAATTGTGGGGCGAATTGCACGGAAGAGTTTCACGGTTTACCGATGATTCCTTCCGGAGCTTCGCCCCACTCATCATCATTCACCCCGTTAATATGCTGTGATTTTTTTAGTCAGCCTAATACACTGAGAATTCTGGAACGTTTTCAACTTTATCGACTTCTAGAGCGATTGCACCTTCTGTAATTGTTTCTAACTACCTGGCTCTTGGCCATTCCCCCTGAGTGGGTGTGCGCCATGTCATGTGGTTTACATCTTCTACATTGAAGCTGGTATAGACCACACGTCATTGTGATTTGAACCAAATGTGCAATATTAATTTCATCACGCTAGAACATACCGACATTATTTTTCTTGCACGGTACCCCGACGCACCTCTGGACGGGGCTTGTTAGGAGGAAAAAAGAAATCGTGATAATGAACGCAAGTCCTACAGAAAGCATCCACATGAAACACCCTACGAAAGCAGCGTTACGCATGTTGTCTCGCCAATTACAGGGAGGAGGAGGATGTAGTGATGCAAAACTATCGGTAAATTGACCGTTGATAATATCGATAGCTTTTTTTAGAAACTATCGATATTGTACAAATACTATCGATATATAGTACTATCGATTGCGCAATTCGTCGTATCACAATCGATAAATTGTCGATAGTACAATCGATGGTTTTATCATCGGGAGCGCAATCGGTGGTACTATAAAGTGTTTTTTTTTTTGAATAAGCGGGCTGTTGTTGGCCGGCGACATCAGCAATATATTCGAGATAGCGTATTGTATGCAATACTCAGTTCATTCAAATTACGAACAGTGGGTGGATCGCGAATGGAATAAATTATTTACACACTGAGAATATCGGGCCATGTCCACCATGCAATTCATACTCAAAAGTGACCAGTTACACCTTACCAACAAAATTAGTTCTTGAAGTAAGTTTTTATTCTTAAATCACAAAACGCAATTCTAAGCCGCTTTGTTTCGCGCAAGTAACGGTTCATTTCGGCTACTGGTGAACTGTTCAAACTTGCACCGCCGCCTTTGCTCTCTCTGCCTGTATTTTCACGTCCTCAGGCGCATTCGGTTTCGTTCACGAATTCACGGATGGTTGTACTAGTCGGTTCGCGATTTCTACGTTCATTCGCTTGCTTTTCTAGATCCGTGGGTGGATCGAGTAGGTCCGGAACAACAAGGAGGCAAAATATACCGGTGATTTTAAATTATTAGATGTTACTGACATAATCGATTGATTGATTTGTGGGGTTTAACGTCCCAAAACCAGTTCTGATTATGAGAGACGTCGTAGTGGAGGGCTCCGGAAATTTCGACCACCTGGGGTTCTTAACGTGCACTGACATCGCACAGCACACGGGCCTCAACATTTCGCCTCCATCGAAATGCAGCCGCCGCGGCCGGGATTCGATCCCGCGACCCTCGGATCAGCAGCCGAGTACCTTAGCCACTAGACCACCGTGGCGGGGCAGACATAATCGATAATACCAGCGATGTTAGTATCGATGGTGTCATCGATGCTGTCATCGATAGCTTTTACACCACCGACAGTACGATAGGGACTCAACTATCGATAGTATGGATGGTAAAATCGATAATTCTGTATCACTAGGAGGAGGAATTAACGTTTATTTTCGAAATGTCTGACTGAGCAAGGCCCGGTGCCACCCGATGGTAGGAGGGCACATTAGCGCAGGAACCATCTGGCTTCAATGGCCGTCTTGGCACTGGCGACGAGTTGTCGGTGGTCTTCCAGGTCGAATACATTTTGTTAATTGGTGATGCGCTCCTATTTTGGAGACACAGCAACGTTGAAATTATATTTCCAGATTAAAGCCATTCGTATGACATAGTCAGTGAAACAATTAGAGAACCTACATCAATAACTCTTGAATAAGGCAAATATTCCTACGAAGCTGTATGTATGATCATCGGCAGTCCGACACCAAATGAGCGTCGTACACTCACATCTTCATCTTGCAAGTCGTGGATTACAGCTTGATTTTTGAACGCTAATAATGGAGTGATTTTCTCAGATAAATCTGTTGAACGAAGAGTTCCAAATTACTGCAAAACTGTGAGTAGTGCCGGATTTCTGCAAGGCGTAACAGAGCAAAGAGCAATACACTACGCGACAGATGTTCGAGGCATAGGTGTGGCTTCATGTATTGTTTCATTTGCTGAACAATCTTTGACGATAGTGGAAGGGATCCGTTAGGAACATTGGTTCCGTTTTATGCCGACAACCGTGGCACCCCTCTGTAGTTATTCTTAGACGTAATAAATTTCTATTGTGCGGAACTATGTAGCTTCGTAAAAATTGTTTCTATTGAAAAAAAATGTATATTTCTTGGCTTCATAGTTGTCTTGCCAAAGAAAAGGTAAAGCAGGGACCCTTGATATCTGAGCCCTCCCACTCCTCCCCCCCCCCCCCCTCTTCGGTTTAGGCTTTTGAAGCCGGATCTTCTGACACGCGAAGATTACGTGCACACACAGTATATTAGAATAAGTTATAAAAGTTAAGGTTCAATGACCGGTTGCTTAAATCCGCACTTCCAAAGCATGTATGAGACAAACATGACTTTTTCACCCTGTATTCGGCTTTGTCATGTCCATTCAGATATTGAATTTCTTAGCCATAACAATCGCTTTCGGATTCTTGCAGCTTCACAAATCGGCCAATTCAATAATTTTTACTGTTAAGCATTTGTTAGCAAAGTTATTAGGTTATCAATTTCTGGTTCGTAATGATTCCGATTTTTCGAACCACTTACTCGCAGTGAAGCTCCTTAAGCTAGCCGTAATGTGCCAGGAGTGTGAGTTTTAAGAGCGAAGTTGTTTATGATACCCGTAATTTGCCAGACGTGACATTGCTTTACTTGATGTTCGTGGAAACATTTGAAGTGACATTTCGTTACGTGATCTTCGTGCGAACACTCCACGTAACATTGCGTATTGTGATTTTGTCTCAAACATGTGACGTTACATTGCATTGCGTGACTTAGGCGAGAACATATCACGTGCGCTTTCATGACGTGATTTTGGAGGGAAAATGTCACGTGACATGGCGCAGCGTGAGTTTGACGGAAACATGTCACGTGACATTGCATAAAGTGATTTTGGCAAGAAAGTGTCACGTGGCATTTCCTTAGGTGTTTGTGGCGGAAACATGTCACGTGACATTGTGATTTTGGCAAGAAAGTGTCACCTGGCATTTCCTTAGGTGTTTGTGGCGGAAACATGTCACGTGACGTTGTGATTTTGGCAGGAAAGTGTCACGTGGCATTTCCTTAAGTATTTGTGGCGGAAACATGTCACGTGACATTGTGATTTTGGCAAGAAAGTGTCACGTGGCATTTCCTTAGGTGTTTGTGGCGGAAACATGTCACGTGACCTTATGTTTCATAATTTTTGCAGAAAAATGTCACGTGACTTCGATTGACGCGAACTGGATGGAAATATGTACCGCGACATTGCACGCGTCATTTTGGGGGAACATGTCACGTGAGCTCGCATTACGGGATTTTGGCAGAAACATGTCACGTCACATTGTGTTCCGTGACGTTCGCGGAAACATCTCACATTTCATTTCATTTATTTGGGCATTTCACAAAACGGCCATGAACGGGGCAGAAGGAGAGGGTCTGTCTTGACTTGGCCCCCTCTTAGCGAAGCACTGCAGGCAGGTACAGCAAGTGAACACATATAAATGTACAATAGTGTACATACAAACAACAAACAGACGAGGAATACCACAGAAATAGGAGCAATATAAAACAAAGATGCAAGAAAAGCTGTTTCTCGTCGACAAATACACAATACACTATGGTCGACACTAACATATATTGAAGTGCATGCAGACTGAAGTGCAAAAAGAAAGCTGTGATTTCGTTAAGTACATAGATAGATTCCGTAGATGGGAGATATAATTCCAATTATTTTTACGTTCATAATTCGTTGCCTAAATAGTGTAATGTTTGTGGTCTCACTGGCGCATTCGATTATTTCGGGAGTCTTGTTGCCCAACAGAACAATTCCTGGAAAGAGATGCTGCCAGCGCCAAATTAGACCAATACACTTTGATATCTTTACGCGGAGGTTGTCCTCGTGGTCAGTCCAACAAAGGTCACATGGAAAATATACGCCATGAAGTACAATTATAAATACCTGGTAAATATTCTCCTCACTGAAAAGAAAAGAGATAGCATGATCCACAAGCCTATCTTCTTGCTTAAACAGCATAAATTTAGTTTTTTATATTTATTTCTCGCTGATTCGCTATAAGCCATGATTTTACTTCTTGCAACCACAAAATTGCAGTTTTCTCAATATCGTGGACATCTAAACCAGAAAAGGATGCATTGGTATCGTCGGCGTACTTGACTGCGTAAGGAATGCGTACTATATATTTGATATAAAATATAAAAAGCAACGGCCCAAGTATCGATCCTTCGATCCGGCCCAAGTATCGAGTCAGACTTAAAATTATGGAGCCGTACATAGTGCTTCCTTGCGCAAAGATAGCTTTTCATTAGATCAAGCCCACTCTCACATATTCCCTACATTTGTTGTTTGCTTTATCGAATCAAAAGCCTTGCGGAAATCCAGATAAATTCCTACTCTGCAGAGCTTTCCTTTTTGAAAGTTTATTTTTTTGAAAGTTTTTTTTGAAGGCTATTCTTAGTGTGGAGTTGAGCAGTATGAGTTGATCTATCTGGTTGGAATGCACATTGTTCTTTATAAATGACATTTTGATTTGCTAAAAAAGAATATACCCTCTTAAATATGTCAAGCGTTCGGCGAACTTAGATGTAAGCGGCAATGTGAATATTGGACAATAATAATGAAGTTCGTTTTTGTTACCTCCTGCAAAAATGATTGTTACGCAAGCTATCTTCATAGCACATGAAAAAACTTCCTGTCGGAAAGAGTCCGTTGCCTATGTGAGTAAATGGGGCGCCAATGGAATCAATAATTGCCTTGAGCGGTGTTGTTGCAATGAGGTCTTCGCCTATTGAGCTATTCTTTAGTGAGTGTATGACAGTGGCTACTTCTTCATCGGTAGTAGGTGATAAAAACAAACCAGTAGTGAAAAACCTCCGAATGCACCATCCTCTGCACCATCATTATTTGACGATCCTGCATCCAGGACTTAAAGGTAAAATTTGTCTGCCAGTGCCTTACCATTATAGCGAACGTCGTTTGTCCGTATATCGCTAGGGACGGTTGCCTTCTTTATTACTATCAATTTATTCACTGAACCCCTATCTATTTTTGAGTTATCAATCATTGTAGAAAATTTGTGGGCATATAAATCTATTTTTGAACGCATAGAACTCCTTAATGTCAGTTCGTCCCTTTGTTCTCAAGAAATGCTCGAAAAGTTTTCTGGTTTCTTAATTATCCGCTCGACAAGTGCTGACGTAATCCATTCCTTCCTCACTTTCTTGTCTGTCTTTAAGACAATGTACGGAAAAGCAGTGTTGTAGTTACCAACAATTGTCGCCATAAAAAGGTTGTATGCCTTGGATCACGTTCTCTGTAAACGTAATCCCACTTGCTGTCAAGCATTAGGAACAAAGATCTGAGTATATTTTTCATTTTTTGTATATCTACGCATGTATTTTCCAGAATTCTGTATTTCAGGCAATGTTAATAATGCGAAACAATGAGGGTGGTCACTGATGCCTGACGTGAATACTACGGCTCATGCATTGTCGGAGATAAATTAGTGAAGCGGGGATCAATGATGCTTTCTGATTTGATGGTTATTTTGTTAAAAGTGTTGATGATGTGTTCACAGCCGTAGAACAACATTAATTCCAGCAGTTTGAGTGTGTAAGGACCATCTTTTAAGACACCTATGTCGAAGTCGCGAAACGATACCACGAACCAACGATCTGATCTAGCATGGTGAAGCAGATTCTCTAAGAGCTAAAGAATTGTGTCAGCACTACCATTGGGGGGGGGGGGGGGGTATATCAGTACTATTACATTACGGTCTTGTGCTATATAACAGTAACTACTTCGACATCATTACACACAGTACAATAATCGGGTCGTACCTCACAAGAAAAATTTTGTTTAACGTATAAAGATGTACCACCACCACCGCGTTTTCCAATTATAATTAGAAATTCCGTACTATAATTTCCCACGTTGACTACGTCTGATTATGAACGAAAGCAAGTCTACGAGAAACCCACAATAGCAAAGTCATAGTTGATGTGGATTAATTCACTTTCAATGTGCATGAATATGATAAAGGGAAATACCACGTTCAGAAAGAACGTCTGGGTTTTTCTTAAAGGAGATAGCATTAAGATGGATCGACTTGCTCATCGAAAACAGGTAAAATTAAAAAAAAGAAGGTAATAGGTACAGTGGGTGTTTTAAACTACCTTGTCTGTATTAACAGCTGGTCTCTCACATATCAGTGCACAGCTCTCTTGAATATGTTGATGGCGCCAAGTTTCTAGGGTTTCAATTGTCAGTCACGGAAAATGCACGCTGTCGTGGGCGTGAGCATGGCGTGCACATTGCGGGGTTTCTGCGCATAGGCGAGAAGAATAGTAAGACGGTGCTCAGATGTTACTTCTGCCACTGGTGCTTGAATTGCTGTTGAAGGCCCTTGGCAAGGGGACAGGTACATGTCTGCTATATTTTACTTTTGTCCATAAATCTCAACACGTCGGCGCTAAGGATACGCTGTTATTGATGTAGTTATTTCTTAAATTGCGTGAAATTTCGTTACGTGATTTTGGTAGAAACATGTCACGTTACATTGTGTTACGTGATTTTGGGGGATCACATGGATTGTTTCTGCGATAATCACTTAACGCAGTGCGAATTGAAATGTTCCCGCCAATATCACATAACGAAATGTCACGTGACATGTCATAGCCAAATACTACATGAATATCATGTGACCTGTTTCTCTAAACTATCGGCCAGCGTCGATATGACCTGGCCTTGCGCTACCTTGCGGAAGCTGCGTACGTTTTTAAATTTCACGTCAGAACGAGAACGAGAGAACTGATGCTTTTTTTTTTCTTTTAAGTGCATGCGGACACACTCCCAAAAGACCTTGCGAAGTGAGTGAAGCTAGTTAAAGGGTCCCTGAAACGTTTTTTTGACATTGCGTCACTGATTAGGCAACACAATTGTGAAATCATTCACACCATAAATAAAGCGAAGCACCATGCGCTAAGGCAGCTATGGGCTTATTTCTGTCGCCTTCCTCCTTACCACTGCTGTTCCTCCTCAACTCGATCTGCTGCGGAGTGCGCGCTAGCGACGACAGCGCCTTCCGCGTCAGCCGCTCTGCCGAGCCCTCCGTAACGACATAGCGCCCCGATTTCCTCACTGAGGTCGCCCGCCTCGGCAGTGCTACCTCTGTAATAGAGCGCCGACGACTCGTATGTACGCCGCCAGATGCCGCGACGATACCGTTGGCTGAAACGAAGGAGTACGTTGTAGAAGCACGTTGTTCGCAGCTAGGTTTTGAAAATTACGTGCACGTGATGGTTCGGGGCCAATCAGCGACCTCCCATTCGATCGGTCGATGGCGGGGGCGTTTGAAAACGCCTTTTGGCGAGCCGCTGAGATCTTTTGCGATGCACGTGTTGAAAACCTTATTGTAAATTCCACACTTTACGCACAGCGCTGAAATCTGCCCTCAAATGATCCTAACGACGCGCTCTAATGGATCACCGTGTTCGCACAAAATCGTCAAAACCGTTTCAGGGTCCCTTTAAAGTATCACTTCAGCAGACGATCGTCGAAAAAAATCATTACATGCATAACAGCGTATGCTTAGCGCTGACGTGTTTAGATATATGACCAAAAGTGATATATACCAGACATGCGCCTGTCCGTTTTCCAAGTCGCCCCTAACTAGCATACCAGGTGGAATGTTATGCCCGCTGAATGTTTTTACGCCTTTGAAGTGCTCGGCGTGACTGTTTATTCATACCTTAAAAGTGCTCATTAAGTAAAGTAGCAATAAAATGATAAAAACACCTTCCGCAGCAGGCAGGCAGGCAGGTACAGAACTTTATTTTGGTCCTGAGAAACTTTACGCAGCACAAGGACGAATAATAATTCTCCAGGTTGCACTGTGTTTATCCTGCAGTGTATGATTCTCAGTACATTACGCAGAGACTGCCAATAGCTGTTCATTCGTACTCTAGTCATATATATATTCAGCATTGTACCAGTTATGAAATCTGAACTACGCGTGCGTAGTTTTACTGAGCGTCGCTCCTTACATGTCGAGAATCTAGCCTATACCACAGTTACTGTTAGTAATGTTTCTTACCATAATACCTACTAAGTGATTAATGAATCGTGAAAGCATAACATGCATTTCTGCAACTAAATCTAGCATGTAGTCTGTTGCGTTTACTTATAATGCGTATTCTTTAATACATTTGAGTTCGGCAGATTGCATCAATGTAGGTTGGACAGTTTCTATGAACACATATACTCCTCTTGTGTTCTTATGCTGGATACGAAGAAAAATGCTAGGGAACAGGCGAACAAGGCGACCGACGTCAGGAACCAGTGTCATTGAATGTTTTCTTTTTGGGGTTTGTATTACGCGGACGTGCTATACGTCAGCATACGGCTCCCTTGATCAGGCTGAGTGCATTCTACAAAGGCTTTTTCTATCAGTCTTGCGGCCCCCGAATAGTCATATAAATGAGACAAAAGATCGTTGCACGTGCAAAGACAAGACTGAAACGTGAAACCCCGGGCTATCACGGAGCACAATACATTACCGCAATTTGACAAAGGGATCTTCTAAAATTCTGCCTGAACGAAACAGAAGAAAGTCAAAAGGATACAGAAGGAGTGAATTATGCACAAGCGCTGGAAGTTAGGAGACTGAAGAATGCTTTCGCTACATCCAGCAAGGGCAAAGTTTGGCGCACTTTGGTCGATAACGCGAGAGAAATCTTTTATTCACGTCGGCGAAGCGCAGCAGATAAATGTATGCGCACTTTCTTACTTGTTATCATGCGACAAGATCTTACCACCCGCCCACGCGAGGGGGAAGGGATGTATCTCTGGTTCCGAAGAAGAGAACTTTCTACGGAATGTCTGTGGTGTACAATACGTTGTATTAACTGTGTCCTTGTTCGAGTGAGGAGCTTTTTCTATCTGTCCACTTTGCTTGGTATACTTTCTTCAAATACTGACCTACAAGGTTTCTCGTTTTGTTTGACAACACATTCAGAAGCACGTTACGCTTCCAAATGAAGGCACTGGCAGTGTGGGTGCTGCGCCCTGCCACCCAATTTAACTTTGGAGAGCCATCAGCACTCCTTCACAAAGCGGATCCTTTCGCCAGCTTAACTTAAGCTCACGCTTTCGAATTTTGTTCCTCAGGTTACAGCGAAAATGGTAGGCAGGAAAAACTAGGCAAAGTGGTTTACATCTGGCTTTCTGCTATTTTAGTACGCGTGTTCTTTTTACTTTTTTATGTCTTATATACTTGTAACTGAGGCAGTCGAAGCCCCCACCCCTTAAAAACATGCCTTCTTAATGGAAACTATGAACTTCAATACGAGGAAGTAGAATATTGCATCACTCTAGTGCCGAAGAATCCGTTTAAATTAAAAAGCAGATTTGTTGAATGAGAATGCAGCTAATGTGCCTCCCCCCTTCAAATTTCTCTCTTTGCAGTTTTGGGTGGCAAATATTACAATGATAGAAATAAATAAAGAAGAAAGACACCTGACAGCTTAGCTTTGCTGTTTCAGGTCAGAAAAATACAAATTATTCCATGGTTGCGATGGTTGCGTTGTACATTTCCTGTATTTCATGCCCTGAATCCTTCCCATATGTTTGCGTGCCCACAGATTATGTATAGTATTCATGCCTACCTAAAGGAGGTGCGGCAACAGTAAAAGGACAGAAAGGAAACGGTAGCGACATGTGTGAAAAGAGGGAGTTCGATGGGTAGCCTTTGTTACTGCTATGTGACCGTTATTTTCCTTCGGCATACCAGCCCTTAAGAAAAAAGGACATTACACATCGTGTTAACCTGCATGGTTCGCTCTTTCACAATGGGGCCTCATCAGGAACTGAAAACATTTAGTTCAGGAAAATATTGGGAATATGCAACGTCTACTCACTTCCATACATGTTAGAGCCTAGAAGTAGCTCTCAAATGGCAAGTATGTCCGGTACATTAATCGGTACTACGCTGTCGTTTTAGCGTCACCAAGAGTCGCACTCGCAAACGTGTTCATAATTGAACAGGGTCTCTTTCGATAAATATTTACGAAACCGAAGCCCAAGCAATCCAATCCTCTTTCGTGCTTGAAAGGCGAGTGGGGCAGTTTTAAGTGCGAAGCATTTCTTAACGAACCGCCTCGTGTTCCATCGTATTTCAACGAACATAACATTAACTCTGTGGAATATACATTTGAATACTTTGGAAATCAACGAACTTGCCAGGCAGTGTACATTTGTAGTAAATATGAATGAACGCAGGTATGAAATGAAAGTTGTTTGCACGAACGGAACTCCCAGGAGAGAAAGCCCATCGAAAAAAAAATAAGCTTTACTGCTTTTTATGATGTCGACACATTCATTTTCTATTTGTTCCCTTAGCACTTTCTAAATTGGTACTTACAACTGTAAGTTCACTCCTTTCTCAAATTATGTCGAGAAGTCGTGTCTAGAGTTGCGCTTCAAAATTTAAAAAAGACATATCTTTAGAAAAACTAGCTGCCCCAATGACTGCATGTGCTCGAAATGAAGTCAGTGGTTATGGTTTGCTTCCTTCGCCATGAATGTGAAGGCCGCGAAATGCTTTCAACTCGCGTCCACGTGGGAAAGATGGCCAGCTAAAAAATACCAATAGAGAAAGCACTGTGCGGGATTCTTAGTACATAATAAAATTAAAAAAGCATGCGCTATAGTAGTGGTCACTATTCTCTCTCCCGTGCAAGCGCTCTTGTTGAATTTCCTCAAGAGTGAAGCACATACGCTGCTGAAAACACGCCCGACGACGGAAACCACCTTGAGCAGCCATTTCGCGACCATTCTAGAGCGTTCGTTTTAAAAGGCGTGTGGGGTTCGGACCGCCCTGATGTGAAAAATGGCGCCACCGGTGCGCTCAGCACAAAAGAAAATTGATTAGTAATAAATCGAAGAAAACTACACAAAAAGCTGCGCTACACATATAGTAGCGTGCACACTCGCTTGCCGTTCTCACAACGTTTACGTCCACCGTGTTTCCCATTTTTTTCAAGCAGTGTGGAATTTTACGTAGGTAGGTAAGCACAGTGACTCGCGCATCTCACTGGCAGCACAACTGACTGGTGCTCCACATCCCTGTTTAATGGAGCAAAGCATTTGTCTGCCACCGATACCAGAACAAGCTCAGGGCGCTTGTCAGGTGGGAGGCCTACTCAACAAAGCTTTATTTTACAGATACCCAACTTACTACTCTGTATTACGTGTCCTTTGCTGTATCCTCGTTTTTACAGCGTAAGCTGTTATGAGATCACAACAAGGGTCGTTTTTGCGCCGTAGTTGTCGCCGTCACCGCCGCCGCTGGTGTCCGTAACCACTATCGCTGCCAATTTTAGAAAAAATAACCAGGACCGAGCAGTCATCCAACTTGGACTCTGCGTGGATTCGAACCCACACTCTCTGCGTGGTAGTCGATCGTTCTACCACTGAGCTACGCCTATGGTTGAAAATTCATCGCTAAATGACCTACACAGGTATAACGTCTGCCAAGGATTCGCATTAACAAATGTAATGTTACGGGGCAGAATAATAATACGCCACTATACATCGCGGAAAGTGGATTGCATAATGAGTTCGAGGAATCATTTCAAAGAACACAGGGCTGCATGGCTTATAGCTCTGCACCCATTACAGAGGCCTCATAAACATCATCATTATGAAACAATCTTCTTCAACTTTACCGTCATCATTATTACGAACCGCTGTCCTTTATCGTGTCGTATCGTGCCATGCGACATGCGGTAGGCGACGTGCGCAGCTCCAACAGCAACGTGACTGGGCTCTTCGATATACCTGATGGCGCCTCCTCGTAAAAGTGCGGACCGCTGCTGAAGAAGCGAATCACAGAGCTACGCGCGCAGCTGGAGCAAGGCAACGTCGGGCACAACAGACAGCTCTGTGCAGAGAGAAGCCCAAATCGCAGCTCGCCGTCGACACCGGGCCGAGAGTTCGGTCCGTTCTCGGGAAAACGATAACAAGAGACTCTCTAAGATGTTCAGTTATACAGATTTGCCGTTACAATGGCGCAGTAATTGTGGCGTAGTGGGTACTTTCCTACTTGGCGAAATGATGGGGATACCTAGCACCTCTAGTTGCAGTAGTTTCCCCAAGCGTTTAAAATGGCATCTAAGAACATCGGTCCCCCACCTTACACTGCCACTGTCCTGCAGTTCCGCGCAGGCCTGGCTCTTTTTTTCTTTCCTTTTTGCGTTGTGCAAGGAGGTCGCTAGTTATTTACGTCAGCTTATAAATCACTCCTCTATAGATCAGTTGTCATATAAAAAAATGAAGACTGACAACAGTGGAGCCAGACGATACTTATATACAGTGTTTATTACGAATTTTTGCTGAGTACGCCGCGGACATAAACTTGACGTTATTATGGAGTACTATACGCACCCCTCAGAGCGTTGCAAAATTCTCGTATTTGTCTCCACATGTTTTCAGATTGTTCTCTCCGATAAAACATGTTTTCGAAAGAAAATTAGAGAACGACCATTTAAACGTATTACCATCTTCGTTGGAGAGAAAGTGAGCAAGCTTTCTTTATCAAATGGCAATGAAAGAATATTCAATGATATCGAAGAGAAATAGAAGCTATTACTTCTTTTTCACTTTTTATATTTCATTGTGTTTGGTTTTTTTATGTATGAACTGAAATGAAACCCGAAATTTCCCTCATCCGAAGCAACGAATCGGAGATCATTACATGCTGTGATGCACGATATTTTCCATCTGGTAAGCCGCTACAAAAAAAATGGCAAAAGTTGAACGAAACGTCCATTCTCGGAGATCAGCGAAAGCGCGAGAGAGCTCTCGCGAATTGACTGAACCCGGTTGCGGAAAACAAAGCGGTCACCCAGTGCGAAATGACACGGAGGATTGTAGGTGGATGATAAGGGGGAGGGAGCAGAAGAACAAGTTAGAAGTAAGAAACTAGGCAAGAGTCTATGAATGGGCAAGGGCCGAGTACAAAGACACGATAGTGGGTTTTTCATCAATCCGTAGCTGACAGGCAATTTCACTTTTGCGAAACCGCAGAAAGAAATGGAGGTGTGGTGCAAAGACGGAAACGACTCTCCGCCACAGTGAAGCACACCTTCATCAAGCATGTGCCTGCTCTTATGAACAATGCAAGCCCCGGCAATTCTGTCAGGCGTATTTCTTTGAGAGCAACTTGGAAAGAGTTCTGTTTTTTTATTACTATCTGAAGGAGGATATCAGACGGTCATGTGACGCTGATCTGTAAAGAAGTTCTATAAACGAAGCATTTAGTGGCCATGCATCTAAAACATCGGCAATACAGACATCTTGGTAGACGTTTTCGTGCTGAATAATTTCAGTGGAAACCCAAACTTGGACGCAAATGCCACGACATGAGAAAAAGAAGAGCCCTCCTGTATCCATCTCAGGCGAAGATCAACAGAAAAAACCGAAGAATATTAGAGAGATTTGTACGGACGTCAAGATGGTAATCTCTTTTTCCCCTCCCTTTCTTTAGCAGCGAAACTGCCTAAGCTACTCCTAATTTGCCAGGCATGCCAGTTTTAAGAGCGAAGCTGTTTCAGCTAGCCGTAATTTGTTAGGCATCATGCAATACCACGTAGCACTGCTTTACGTGGTTTTCGCAGAAACATGTGACGTGGCATTTCCTGACACGATATTGGCGGAAACATATCCCGAGGGATTTCGTTACGTGATTTTTGCGGTAACATGGCATGTGACATCCCGTTACGTGATTTCGGGTGACATGTTCCCGCCAAAATGACGTGTCAAAGTGTGACGTCGCATGTTTCCGCCATAATATGACATGACTTTCTAGTGTGCTGTTCCAGTAAATTATCGACGGCCTTTGCTGTGACATGGCCTTGGGCGACTTAGCGGAAGGAGCGTACTCTTTTCGTATATTGGGCTGAGCCCTGAATGCGGGACTTCAGTGAGAGCCTGAAAAAAGTGAATCTGGGCAGCAGCGGACGTCGCAATTAATTTACATTACTCGGGGCGTACGAAAACGTTCTCTAGCGTCTTGCTGAATAATTTGTTACACCCGATATAAAAATCATGCTCTCTATTTAAATAACAAGGTACACATGTACATGAGGTCTGTCTGCTCGGATGAAGTTTGCAATTTAGTTATGACTCCAATAATAAGCTCATCGCCAAGGTAGCATTTCTTTGTTCATTTATTTATTTTTTCTTTGAAAGCATATAACGGCAGAGGTCAACATATATTCTCCGCCCCGGCACGGTGGTCTAGTGGCTATGGTACTCGGCTGCTGATCCGAGGGTCGCTGGATCACATGCCGGCTGCGGCGGCTGCGTTTCGATGGAGGCGAAATGTTGAGGCCCGTGCGCTGTACGATGTCAGTGCACGTGAAAGAACCTTAGGTGGTCAAAATTTTCGGAGCCCTCCACTACTGCGTCTCTCATAATCAGAGCAGGTTTTGGGAAGTTAAACCCCCACATAAAAATAACATAAATTCTCTAATAAAAGCATCTTTAGAAGCTCTTAGCCCCAACGGCACGTTGACATAAGATGGGTTGAGTGACCATAATAAAGATTACACAGCAATTGGAAAGAACAGAAGATGATAATCATCACGTGGTATGTCATAACTGATAGGTCCTATAGACCTGAGTGTAGTGAATGATGTGTAAGCCTAGTAGACGATAGCTTCAGCGAAAGGAGAGGCACAACATTAAAATATAGATCACTATGTTAGAGACTGTTAAATGGCTCTATTTCCTGAACGAAGCGAATGGAGATACAAAAAAAAATGCGGCTGATCCCTTTGTCATCGGGATCGCTATAACACGAAAGTGAAATACGTGTTCGTATGATGTGGATGAACCCACGTTCACGCATCGCCGTCATGACATCAAGGACCATCTCCTTGTGGTAACTGATCTAGCTTACATAATAACTTGACACACTACATAGCAAATTACGTGCGACAAATGTGCCAGTCATATGTCCTTGCACCACATTGGCCCGTCAACGTCATTTCCGTGCTTGGGCGCATAATGCAGCAGTGTTCTTGTCGCCATCACTCTCGAAGAGTGGTCGGTGGGGGAACGCTACCCACGATGAAAGGTGACCGGTGCTCTACCACTACGCTGCGGGCGCACATACGCTAGAAACTTCAAGTGGTGCCACCATCCAGGAAGCGCTTCAAGTGGTGCCACCATCCAGGAAGGAGCGGCGAATTAAAGCTGCAGTGATTCACTTGGCCTCTCCTAGACGGCGGCACCCTTCCAGGCTGTGTGCTAGATGCGCGCGCGTTGGGCCGGACGAGGGTGTCGTAGAACAAATACAAGAGGTGTTCGTACAACTCCGAGAAGGTGTGGCATTAGCGCAGTGGTAGGCACCAGTCACCTCTCTCCGTGGAGCGAGGGGCACAGAGCGGCTATGAGCTCGATTCCCAGCGCATGAGCAGAAGTTTTTCTGAGTGTTTTAGGGGCGAAGCTCCTTAAAGCGGCACCCGTTCGTCCCTTGTCGTAGTCGTAGTGCGTAACCAGTCTTACGCTTTGACCTCCAAGGTGGTGCCGGTGGGAGATTTCTCCTGTGCGTTGTTGAACAATAAAAAATTCGCAGCGTGCGCGTTAACTAAAAGCTGAATTCTTCTGTCTCTCATTCCCCATTAGCAGCCATTGGCAAGTTCCAGTAGGAAACAGTAGAAGTAGAAGTGTAAGTGTTAGCTAAAAGCCGACTTCTTCTGTCTCTCATTCCCATTAGCAGCCATTGTTTACCTCCAAGGTAGTGCCTGGTGAGATTTCTCCTGTGCGTGATTAAACAATAAAAATTTTGTTCAAAATGCCGTTGATTGATGAAATAAACCAACGAAAGACGCCAGATGTTTTCTAAAAGCAAAACGAAAAGACGCCAGCTGCTTAACGAAAGACGCCAGGTGCTTTCTAAAGCAATGGTTTTATATTCAAAACCATATCGCGATACAGGTTTGTCAATCGTTTCACGTCAATTTTATCGGGCGAATTAACGGAAGAAATTTCACGGTTTAACCGATGATTACTTCCAGGAGCTTCGCCCAATCTCATCATCATTCACCTCGTGGATCTGCCGTCAATTTTTTTTCTTTCCTGTGCTTGCGTGCTTATTTTATTGCATCATATCCGTTAAGGTAGTGGCGGATGGGGACTCGGTGGACCCCGGCATAAAACACTTTCGTGTTAACATGCGCCCTATTTTCTCCAACATAGGAGCAGCGCTTTTTGAATAACTAGAAAGCTGACACTGATGATATGCGTAGATGGGACGTCATTTGTCTAGATATATATATCTATATATCATCATCATCATCATCATCAGCCTGTTTAGGTCCACTGCAGGACGAAGGCCTCTCCCTATATATATATATATATATATATATATATATATATATATATATATATATATTGACGCCAAGTACAGTACCCACCGCGGAGCAAGTCTTGAGAAGCAAGCTCCCCACTACAGGCACCGATCTCGAGCAGAGAGAAGACGAAGAGCGCAGTTGTGCGAGCGTTCTTTTGGTGCTGGCCGCCATTAAAGAAGGCTGTCCTCTGCCGCCGATCGTCTACTGCTTGTCTTCGTGATATTTTAGTGGTGGAGGTGCGGCGTACATGCTATCATCGCCGGAGCCACAGCGTAGCCCTGACTCAAGTCCAGTGAGTAGCCCAGGCGACATCACCCCTGTCCACGTACGCGCCAGCCTTCGCCTCCAAGGGCTCCAACTGGAACACGGTCCGTTACCTCATCATCTTCGCGCCATGAACCTGGACCCACAGCGCTCTGCTGCGCCTGTTCCACCAACGCATCACGTCATAGACAACCAGCCACAGCCACCACCTGTCTTTCACGGAGATCCTTCAGAAGACGTGGAAGACTGGCTAGACCATTTTGACCGGGTGGCGGATTGCAACGGCTGGAATGAAGACCGCGAGCTTCGCAACGTCTACTTCGCGCTCCAAGACTCCGCGAGGACATGGTTCTACAACCACGAAGCGGCGTTGCCTTCGTGGGAGGAATTTCGTCGTCAGGTGATCGCCGCATATTCGAACGCTGACCGAAAGGAGAAGGCAGAGCTGGCGATACAGACGAGGTTTCAAGCCCCGAAAGCGTAACAACGTACACTGAAGACATGGCTCGGCTCTTCAGACGAGCGGACACCTCAATGACCGCAGAGAAATTCAGTATGAACCTGGGGACTGCGTCTGGGTATGAGCGCCCATCCGGCACCACGGCCTCTCCGAGAAAGTGCTGCGCAGATATTTCGGTCCCTACAGGAGAACAAAGTGCCTCAGAGACGTGAACTACCAAGTCGTTCCTGAAAGTTCTGCTACAAGCATGAGCTGACGGCGGCCCCGACCAGAAATTGTTCACGTTGTGCGCATCAAGCCGTACTACGCATATGAAGAAGTCATCTGGCCATAATTTTCCCTGCCCTCTGTTTCATTTGCATCAGCCCGTCGGCGACCGGGACGGTCGCTTTTCACAGGGGGGTGTAATGACGCCAAGCGCAGTACACACCGCGGAGCAAGTTTTAAGAAGCAAGCTCCCCACGACAGGCACCGATCTCGAGCAGAGAGAAGACGAAGAAGAGCGCAGTTGTGCGAGTGTTCTTTTGGTGCTGGCCGCCATTAAAGAAGGCTGTCCTCTCCCGCCGATCGTCCACTGCTTGTCTCCGTGACAATATATATATATATATATATATATATATATATATATATATATATATATAAAGGAAGAAGACGGTCGAAAGAAGCTGCCTGCTGTGTGCTGTTGCTGGTGAGCCATCCAGGCCCGATTGACTACAATCTGTGTAACATCTTTAAATACATCAGCTCCAACACCCCCGTAACAATACTGGTGGAGGTGCGGAGTACGGAGGCTAAAAATGGAGCTCCACAGTGCACATCGCGTCAGCGTCCTCACCATGAGCGACGGTGGCCACACTGGAACAACATTGTTGCCTTCGCCAACTTCATCGCCGCCTACGTCTCCGTCCCCGCCATTAGTGTTGGTGCAGCCTAAGGATCCCGGAAACTTCTGCGGGATCACTGGTGCCGACGTTGAAGAATGGCTAGCAGTGTATAAGCGTGTAAGTGGTGTCAAAAGGTGGGAACCTACGCTGGTGCTGACTAACAGGTTATTCTACTTGAAGGGCACGGCTAAAGTGTGGTACGATAACCACGAAGAACTTTCAAGCTGGGATCTATGGAAAGAGTTTTCTGGCAAAGCAGCCGCCCGTAAAATTGCCGCGAAGAAGGAACTCGCCTCCCGTGCGCAATCTCCCACCGCGTCGTACATCTCGTACATCCAGGACGTGCTGGCTCTGTGCCGTAAAGCCGATAGCGACAGGGCAGAAGCCGAGAAAGCAGGGCACGTTCTCAGTGGAATTGCTGATGACGTCTTTAACTTCCTCATGTGCAAAAGGCGTTCGACAGTGGGCGCTATCATCAGCTAGTGCCGACAATTCAAGTTAACAAAAAGCCGACGCGTGCTCCAACGATTTGTCAGGCTTCCAAACACCGCTGCAACATCGATGTCTGAAATTCAATCAGCGCACAAGCATCCGTCGCCATCCGAGGATGTGGTGCGAATTGTTCGACGTGAACTAGAAGCAATGGCGCCCGCAGCTTTCTGTTCGCGTAGCCCTGATGCCACCCCTCTTTCAGTTCCTCTTCTGTAAGCCATCGTTCGCCAGGAAATTAAAAATGCTGGGTAACACTCGGTTTGTACTCTCGCCAATCCCAGAGTCGACCACCGTCCTTTTACCATGCTCGCCCCGATCCGAGGTTTCTCTCTACGTTATCGCAACTCCGCTGAATGGAGAACTGCGGATGACCAGCCGATATGCTTCACCGGTCGCCCCGCTGGTCACGTCGCCCGCTACTTTCGCTACTCATAGCCCTCAACACCTCGCAAGCCGACCATCCCCAGTCGTTTTAGGGGAAATGCCCGACATATTTCGCCCAACGCCAAATGAAACAGCGCCGACAGCTCTGCCAGGTGCATGTGGTACAGCCGCTCGCCATCACCGCGTGGACATCAGTGTCTTTTACCAAAAACGCGTAGCCCCTCTTCCCTTTCGCCGCAGCCATGTTGCCTCTCGTCACCTGTGGCTTCCATCCGCACCCTTTCGGAAAACTAAGAAATGGAGCCCTTGGAGGTGGTGCTGCAGTGGCGACTACTGCAGCAAATCCTCTTTTGGTGTCGGCAAAGAGAAATACAATTGACGTTAAATTAGACGGCGAACTAGTTCAAGCACTGCTCGACACTGGAGCTCCCGTATCTATGATGAGTTCTAGATTACGTAGACGTATAAAGAACGTCCTCACACCAGCACATGTGCTTCGTGTAGCCGACGGCGGCGTGCCGGTTGTTCTTGACATGAGTACTGCGCGTTTAACTATAGCCGGCAGCCCTACATCTGTACTCTTTGCTGTGGTCGACAACTGCCCTCACGACGATATCTTTGGCTTGGACTTTATGTGTAATCATTCGGCTCTTATGACTGCCCAAGCGGCGTCCTTCAAGTAGAGTTGCCTAACGCCAGTTCTCCAGGAACGTCCTCGCCGCGCTCTGGTGCTCGCTTCAAGACGTGCGTCTGTCACCCGAGACAGTCACTTTCGTCCCTTTGACCGCACAGCCTCCGGTTCCTGACGGTGACTACATGCTTTTTGGCGTAGTCGACGTCCTTTTGAATGGGAACATTGCTATTCCACATACTCTGGTGACGATCACAAATAACAATGTCCTCTTCCGCTCCTGAAATTTAGTTTGTGCCCTCAGGTGGCTTCCGGGAGGCACGTTTTTGGACAGCGTTTCTAATGCCTCCAAATTTTAAACTGAGACCCTGCACGTCGCTACTGGTCCATTAGCGCATTTTGCGGCTTCCTGCTCTGGCTCTACAACCGATGGAATATCAAAAATGATTGCAGCTGACCTATCTTCTGCAAAGGCTAAGGAATCCTTCTCCTCCTGGAAATGTACCGGGACACTTTCGATTTTGACCACAAATCGTTAGGCCAGACATCTGTTGTTCAACACCGTATACACACCGGAGACGCGAGTCCAATTCGTCGGCGTCCCTACTGTGTGTCGCATGCTGAACGGGCAATCATCCAATCAGTAGTAGATAAAAGGCTCAGCAAAGGTATCATCGAACCTTCAGGCAGTCCTTGGGCCTCACCTGTTGTCCTTGTGAAGAAAAAAAGGTGGCAGCTGGCGTTCCTGCGTCGACTTTTCCCATTTAAACAAAATCACTTGAAAACCTGTATATCCGCTAGCACGCATCGATGATGCCTTGGACTGCTTGCACGGAGCTAACTAGTACTCTTCCATTGATCTTCGGTCCGGCTACTGGTAGATATCTGTCGACAAAACGGACCGCGAGAAAACAGCATTCATCACGCCTGATGGTGTAGATCAGTTCAAAATATTGCCCGTTCTCCTATGCAATGCCCCTGCGACATTTCGACGAATGATGGACTCTCTTCTGCGAAGCTACGAATGGACCACCTATCTTTATTACCTTGACGACGTCATTGTTTTTTCGCCTACGCTCAGCCGCCGCCATACCCGCCTTGCCGCAATTCTCGCAGTCTTCCGCAAAGCCGGCCTCCAACTGAACTCCAAGATATGTCAATTTGGGCACCGTCAAATTACCGTCTTCGGCCGTCTCGTTGACGAATCCGGTATACAAAGAGACCCTGAAAAGTTTCGCTCCGTTCGCAACTTCCTTGTACCACGCTCTGCTTCTGACGTGCGCAGCTTCGACAGCCTTTGTTCGTACTTTCGCCGTTTCATCGAAAACTTCGCCGACGTCGCTAGGACTTTGACAGATGTTCTAATTAACACATTATTTAAAAGGTGTCCGGAGCAGGCTCACACATTCACTGCTCTCATTGGACTTCTGACTTACTTGCCCACTTTGATCCATCTGCACCGACCGATTTGCATACTTACGCAAGCGGCCACGGCATCGAGCTGTTCTCGCCCAGCAGCAGCACCGTAGAGAGTGCGTGATCGCTTACGCCAGCCGCCTGCTGTCATCTTTTGAGAGAAATTACCCCATCACGAAAGAGAGTGCTTGACATTGGTTTGGGCCATCACTAAGTGCCGGCCTTATTTGTACGGGCGTACGTTTTCCGTCTTTACGGACCATCATGCCCTCTGCTGGCTCCCATCTCTCAAGGACCCGACAGGAGGGCTTGGTCGCTGGGCTTTTCGGCTCCAAGAATGTTCCCTTGTTGTCATCTACAAGTACGCTCTAAAAACTGCAGCCGGTTTTGCAGGAGTGAAACGACCCAGCTACTCTTTAGGGCATCGTTCTACTCTAGAAAAACGTCGGATGGAGTGAAATGTCCATACCTTTTGCGGCATGAGAGAATAAAATGCAATTTCACTCCTCCTCCACCCACGTGATCCTCGCGTTCGCAGCCGCAAACATGGCGGCTGGGGTGGGAGCGGACGATTGAAGAAGACAACAGCCGCTTTGTGAAGTGTTTTCCGATAGAACTATAGCAGCGACCTTCCTACGAATTCCACGTACAAGCTTTCGCGTACAAACGCGTGTAGTGTACGTTTAATGAACGGTGCCTTCGTCGTCTACGAGCCTCAACCGGCGGGAGTCATAGCAAGCTGCCTCTCCTGTGTTTTTCCCCGATGTGGAACCCGGCAGCCTACACGCCTCGGATTCTTCGCTTACGTGTGCGAAACGAAGAGGAATACACTTTCAGCGATACAGTAAGCTGTTGTGATCGTCGACGGCTGGTCTCCGACGACTCACTGGATATAACTCATACATGTAAAGAAAAAGCCTTCGCTACGACTTCGGCATCGAGCCGTATGACGGCCATGAGCGCGTCGACTGTGAAAATACCGTGACTGCGATCCGTCCCGTTCGCAAGTCTGGTAAGTACAGCATAATACCCTAAACACTTCTGATGGCAGAGACTATATTTCATCTGTGTGCAGAATAACGAACAACGAGGAGTGCATATTTTGTGATCGCCAGCGGTTGTTCGCCGTACAGACGTGCTCGACGGACTCGTAAGGGAACGCCGTCGGAATGAAGCGGGTGGTAGCGGAGCACCCGGGTGCCGCTTTTCTTCACTGGCGTTGATGAAATTCAGCCGCTATTATGTTCGTACTCGCTTCCTCAGGTGCATTTTACATCGCGAACCAGCACTGCGAACTCGCGTTTTCCCGTAAACCGGAATGCCAGCTCATGATAGGAATGCGTTAATCTAAAAGACATTGTATATGTTCCGCGCGTTTAGATTAACAGATCTGTGTGGCGAGCGGCTACCTATGAGCCAACGCTAAATATACACCTGTTCTGTGCACACTTTTTGTTTAATTACTCAGAGCAGTAACTTACCACTGGCGCTACATAGCAGGTCAAGTATAGCGGTTATATATACGGGACTTCAGTGTAACACGGTGTATCGCGAGTGTGTTGTGGTCTTTGTGCTTTGCTGTGGTCGTGTTATTGGCGTGTATGTGCGTTCGTGTCATGTTAGCCTGTATGAAACTTCTATGTTCAATGGATGTAATTAAATGCCTGCGAATTGGAGCATGGTCGGAAAAACGCATTGGTTGTTTTTTTGTTCTTCTTTTTTTGTCTCTGCTACTCCCTCTGGGAGTACTAGCACCCCGCTTGGTGGGGTAGTAGAGCTCTCTTCAAAAGAGTCTTCGGATCCCCTTCGGAGGCGTCCTACTACTCTGTTTTGGCGAGAGTACCGGTACCCTGCAATGGGGTTGATCTACTCTGAAAAAAGGAGTTAAATTTGGGACACGAAAATACTCCCCCAAAGTAAGCGCCCAGCACTCCCTTTGTTTTTAGAGTGTATGGACGTTTGCACAAAGATGCCGACTGTCTCTCTCGTCACCCCGTGGAACCCTCTGACCATGTTGCGCCTGAGTCGGAGACCTTCGTGATCGCGTTTACTAACACGCGCAACATGTGCTATCAACAACAATGCGACCAATCCTTGTGGCTCATCATCGACGGAGAGCAGTATGGCAGCACAGACGCTGCGTTCCGCACGTTCATGCGGCACGACGGCATCCGCACTATCAGCACTGAGGGCCCTGAGCTTCTCGTTTTACTTCCCCGTCATCTGCGCTCCGTAGTTCTCGAACAACTTCACGATGCACCCACGGCAGGACACCGTGGAGTTTGCGCACCTACGATTGCGTGCGACGTCGCTTCTTCTGGCCTAGTCTCTGCCGCTCTGTGCGTAGTTATGTCGCAACTTGCGACCTGTCAGCGTCGCAAGAAACCTTCTCTGCCACCTGCCGGAAGACTCCATCCAATTGATGTTCGCTCAGAGCCGTTCTATAGCGTAGGCCTTGACCTGCTTGGCCCTTTTCCGAGGAAAAATTGAGGGAATAAGTGGATCACTGCCGCTACCGTTTACGCGACAGGCTACGCGATAACAAAGGCTTTGCCGACTAGTTGCGCGACAGACGTCGCAGACTTTCTTCTCCATGACGTCATCATCCACTACGGTGGGCCTCGACAGTTACTCACAGACCGCGGCCGCTCTTTGTCTCGAGTTGGCGATCTTCTCCGTTATCATGCCACAGAGCATACGCTGTCCACCGCCTACCACCCACAAACAAACGGTCTTACCGAAGGCCTCAGTTGCACAGAGATTATTTCGATGTATGTTTCCAACAATCACCGCGACTGCGACGCCACGCGTGACATTCGTGACATTCGCATATAACTCGTCACGACACGACACTCCAGGATATTCGCCCTTTTACCCGCGACGCCACATTGCCTTTCGACACCATCCTCCCGCTATACCGCATGTCTCAGCTGAGAACGCTCGTGACCGCATCTACCGCGCTCACATGGCTCGCCAAGTCGCCCGTTTTCCTCTATCCGCTTCGCAGGACACACAAAAAATTGACGGCAGATCCACGAGGTGAATGATGATGAGATTGGGCGAAGCTCCTGGAAGTAATGATCGGTTAAACCGTGAAATTTCTTCCGTTAATTCTCCCGATAAAAATGACGTGAAACGATTGATTAAATGTTTTATCAAACTTTTATTGCTGGTTTCCGTTGTCCTTTCATTATGACCGCTTTGTGGTCGGTGAAATGTAAGCTAAGTGGTTCTTGCACTGGTTGCAGATGGGTTTTGCCTTTGAACGCTTCTCCAACGCGAGCAGTCGGTATTTCTCAACCAAGAAACTCGCTAGGAGACGCTGCCTGCGCCAACGTCGTCTCTCGCGTTTGCCGGGGCAGTGCCGGGGCACAGGAGAAATCTCACCAGGCACTACCTTGGAGGTAAACAATGGCTGCTAATGGGAATGAGAGACAGAAGAAGTCGGCTTTTAGCTAACACTTACACTGCTACTTCTACTAACGTTTCCTACTGGAACATGCCAATGGCTGCTAATGGGGAATGAGAGACAGAAGAATTCGGCTTTTAGTTAACGCGCACGCTGCGAATTTTTTATTGTTCAACAACGCACAGGAGAAATCTCTCACCGGCACCACCTTGGAGGTCAAAGCGTAAGACTGCCCTTACGGAAATATGATATATGGACCAGATATGTTTATATACGGCCAGATATGGACATATAAGCGCTCATATCAGGCTATATACTGCCACATAAGGGTCAATATAAGGTCATATACAGCCAGATATAAACGTATATGGCGTTTTATATGCCATATAAGGCATCTATATACTGCCATATATGGCTTTATATTGCGCCTTATATGACATACGGTAGCAGCATACTTCCATATACGGCGTCCGTGGCCCGTATATGGCTTTACATACTCGATATAGAGAGTATGCATCAGAAGTCACGTAATGCAAGTTAACAGTCATATACATAGGTGTATTATATTATTTATGTTTCGACATCCAATTAAGGGGCCGTTCCTCACAATATATATATATATATATATATATATATATATATATATATATATATATATATATAAGGAGATTCGCGCGATTAACAAGAACAATATAAGTTTACTGACGTTGCGGCCGGTGGACCGGCCTTCATCAGAGGCCGGTCCACCTGACTCTAATGAAGGCCGGTCCACCGGCCGCAACGTCAGTAAACTTGTATTGTTTTTGTTAATCGTGTGAATCTCTTTTTTTTTTTAAAAAACATTTATTCGGGCTCAGGGAAATCTTCTTTCCGAACTATATATATATATATAATACCCAGTACTGTTATTTATATACACACAACTAATCGATGGAACCACATATCTCGTCCCATCCGGCAATTAGTAATTACAAAAGAAATGAATTTAAAAAGTAAACACTAAGGGTAAATGGTAAAAGAGAGTAAGGGAGGGTTGGCGGTGAGTTCTGCTTTCTCATGGCATCGTAATTTCATTTAATACGCGATTTACCTACAGCGCGAACTAATTATTATCTGCATTAAAACGATGTATCAAGCTGAACTATTATTGTTTCGTCGATGTTGCAGTTGCAAAAGTCAAAAGCAATTGTATATACGTGCGCATTATAGTGGTGCATTAATGCAAAACTTGTGCCAGCTGTACCACAATAAGCGCCTAGATTGCGTGTTCACGGTAAGTTATGGCTAAACAAATGATTCCTGGAATGTGTCAGCAACGTTCTTTACTTTTATTTTTATTTTCTTTACCTCGTCTTGTCCGTGTGTGGCGCGAAAGAGGGCTATCGCTTCTACTCTTTCTACAGCTGACCCACCATTGCTCAAAAGAATGCAAAAGACGAGCCAAAAAATAAATGACAAAAAAGAGCCCCTCTCTGTCCAACGCCCCACCCCCCGTTTTTTTCTTCCGCAAAGAACCTGTTTTTTTTTCTCGGCACAGTGCAGGGGACCTGTGGAGACGGCCCCTCATTTTTTTTCCACGTGCACGTGGAACAGATTTGATGCATCAGGTGAAGCGCTCGTGTTTACGCTGTGTACTTTCGCGACCAAAAAGTAGTCCATTGCTTGTGGTAAGCAAGAAAATACACATGTCTCACTGGCAGCCTTAAATCATAACACATTTCTCATCAGTTTGACAAAACGCGCTCGTACTTTCGGGGAAAAAATCGATATATGCGAGTTTCTGCTTTACGTTTGCCGTTTCCTCTCGGAACTATACACCTCTCTCTTTCTTTTTCTTACGGACTACATTTGCGTAGCCGTCACAACTGGAGCCATTTTGTCCACGAAGGTTTTGTTGTGTGTGGGCTGCCTGGCTGTACTTTCCGAAAAAGGTGGTGCTGTGGTACTGAGTGCAGTGAGTGGCATGTTTCGATCGTGTTACCTTCGATGTTCTAAAAGGACCTGCGTCGGCAGTGACGGAAGAGCACATTCCTAACGAAGTGGGGCCACAAGTGCAAGTTTGGTGGCAGTACAAAGGCTTCTTTCATGCCAGGCTGATTGCTGCAAGGTAAGCTTTGTTGCTTGTTACTAAAATTCTAATACGGTGTGTCCGTTCAGAAGCACGTGAATTGGACAATTTTATAGCTGTGAAGTGCTTTGTTTTCGCCATCGGATATCGGATAAACGGCTAATTTCGAAAAGCTAGCGTGTTTCTTTTCTGTATATTTAGTTGCGCCTTAGCCATTGCTTCTGCTTCCGACCCTTTAGCGGCGTTGTAAAAAGATGCCAAATGCAGTATTTTCTTCTTGTGGCGAGATCGAAGGTCACACGCTATCATTTTCTGATTTTTCCTTACGAATGCCTTAGAAAAGTTGCTGTTGAAATTCTGTTCGTTTTACGGGTGCCCTTCCCCCGCCTTTTCACTAGTGAAATTCTCGTTATTGTAGCTTATTCGCGGAATGTGGCACCAGTGCGGCTGTTGAGACAGCTGCTGGTGGGTTTGCCACGAAGCCGTGTGGCTGGAAGTGCATGCTGCTTCAGAAGCAACTGAAAGTGTCATATTGAGCATAAAAATGGTGTGGCCGCATTTTAGATATTATCTGCATTTATTTTATTTATTTACCAAACAGAGCCCTCCACACGCTATTTCGGAGAGGTTACAATACACTCAGTCGTCCCTATACATCAAAGGTCAGTTGCTTTATTGCAATAATGTATAAGCATGTTTGCTGGTTCAGCTATCCATGACAGTGCTTTGTGTGCATATATTTGATGCCATTTCGGAGAACCGGCCTCACCTGATTAACAAGCTAATCATGTCGTTGAGAAAAGCAGTGTTTTTTTTTTCCTACGTGACAGCTGTAGCTTAATTGCTATGATTTGTTTTGGCAAAATAGGGACAAGCATCTCCCTTCCCTTCGCCTCAAAGTGCAAGGAAGTAAACTGAAATAATAATTGAGCAACTGCTTGTAAGGTGCTTTGCATATCGACTAGCACATTGCGTAGTCATGCATGGTCATGCAGGATGGTTTAACGATACGGGCGTTTTCCGATGTGTTATGATTGTTGCTCTTGGCGCCTAAGTGAATGCATCCATGTATACATATAAAATATTGTGTCATTGCGGCATCAGCTGCACATATTTTGGAGCTATTTATCGGCCCTGATAATGTAAGCATTACTTTCATGCTCCAATTGTGTTTTGCCATTTACAGCTCGCACAAAAGGCTTCCCTACGAGGTGCCAGTTCGAGTGCAGTGGAAAACTCAATTTAATATTATCCCTGGGCGCAAAGCTCAGCGACTTGAAAAGCAAAAAAGACAAAAGAAGACTCCGAAGAATGAAAAAAAAAGTTGGAAAATAAAATACACACGTGAAAAGTCCATTTTGCATTTGTGTTCTGTTTTTGTTTATATATGTATTCAGCTCTCACACATGGCCTACAATGTCAAGCAGATATGGCCATAAAAGGCGCCATATATGGATATATAAAAAATTGGGCAGATATGGCCATATAAGGCGCCATATATGGATATATTAAAAATTGGGCAGATATGGCCATATACGGGCGCGTATACGGATATATGCAAAATTGGGCAGATATGGCCATATAAGGCGCCATATATGGATATATTAAAAATTGGGCAGATATGGCCATATACGGGCGCGTATACGGATATATTCAAAATTGGGCATATATGGCCATATAAGGGCCGTATATGCCATATATGGCCATATCTGCCCAATTTTTAATATAACCGTATATGGATTTTTTCATATCAGTCCATATATGGAATTTTCGTAAGGGTGGTTACGCACTACGACGAGGGACGAACGGGTGCCGCCTTAAGGAGCTTCGCCCCTAAAAGAAAGACACGATTGCAGGCACCCCGATGCCAAGTTCGTCCCAGGTACTTGGATCCTTCTTTGGTCCTCATGTCGCCGTGTGGGCCTCTCCTAGAAACTTCTGTCCCGCTATACAGGGCGTTATGAAATCCTACGCCAGGTCAACGACGTCAGCTACGAGATTGCACCTTTACCGTTTCATTCGATCGCCGATCCGGCTCCTGTTGACGTTGTGCACGTTCCGCGGCTGAAGCCATACTTCGCTCGCAGTCCTTGCCCACACATGCGCTAAGACGACACTTCAGCGCCCGAGGGTGTCGTTACGCAGACATAAAGGAAGAAGGAAGAAGATCGGCAGAACCTGCCTGCTACGTGCTGTTGCTGATGAGCCATCTTGGCCAGATTGACTCGATCTCCGTAACATCTTGTAAATACATCCTGTATATACCTCTAACATCCCCGTAACAATATATATATATATATATATATATATATATATATATATATATATATATATATATATATATATAGTGTGTGTGTGTGTGTGTGTGTGTGTCTGCGTGGGTACAACAGTAGCGCCTCGACGGCACACAGCACAGAGAACCATCCTAGCGCAGCGCGTTTTTTTTTAACGCGCACAAAGCATACCGCACACGCAGCATTTTCGTTAATGGTACTCTTTATTACTTTGTCGCTATTCTGCTTTCCAGATTGGCGTGTATTTCGTGGCCTCCCCATATTTTGCGAAAGGGAGCAACTCACTTTCTCGCCAGCCACATCCAGTCCTCACATAAAGCTTGTTGATGCAGAAATTTGTGTCTTTATTCCGGCAAGCCTTTGTAGAAACATTTCTTTGCCTTTTTCATTCCAAAGCGCTCTAGACAGCAGTTATCGGGGTAACTTCCTAAAGAAGGGGAGAGGTTAGAGCAAAACAGTCCAGTGCAGTATGGTATAGCAAGGAATAGGAAAGGGTGTTCAGTGCTACGAAAAATGACTTGAGGCTGGGGAGGGGGGAGAGGCCACGCATAGTATCGCAAGCAAGGAGTGCGAGGGATATTGAGGATGAGGAGGAAGGAAAAAGGAGTGTAGAGCGAAGCATAGCATCGTCAGTACAGTGTAGCAAGGACTGAGAAAGAGAACTGAGGTTGTGGAGGAGGGGTGAGAGAGGGAGATGACCATGAAGAGGAACGAGGTGAATCTGACGAAGAAAGACACGAAAAGCATAGGAAATTGAGGAGCATAGCATAGTCTTGCACAGAATTGTACAAGACTATGCTATGCTCTACCCTTTACAGCATTGTACAGTATTGTACAAGGCGGGGTGCAGAAAATACCATCCTTTGCTTCACTAAACCGCACATCAACACCACCATCATAATCTCGTTCACCTATTAGAATGGTCAATAAAAACTAGTCAGCGGCGAAATGTGTTGTCTTTTACGCATGAGCCATGGAATCCTCTAGTAAGGACGCTCAAGTAGGCGTTATCCGATCGTTGCAGCCTTGATTTGGACTCCCTGTTTCCCTCTTAGCGTCAGCCTATATACAGTAAAGTTCATTCGGTGTGATGATGTGCAAGAATTAGGAAATGAGATTACAATCTTTAACAAATTTTTTTCAGAAAATGAAGAAAAGCGAAAAGAGGTACACTCAGAATGCCAAGTCACACGGGCCGGTCGACTTTTGCGTTACTAACTCTGTAATTTTTGTCAGACGCAATTTGCCAACGGCAGCGTCGTGCCATAAATTTTCCCTAATTAGAAACACCGTCGTAGACGTAGACGAGGTGCGCCCTTTGAGCGTTTTCGCAGAGCAAGCAGAGCACCGGAGGTCCCCAATTTAGAGCGACCCACGTACTTTTGCGCACGGGACTTACATACTACAGACACACCGCACGGCAATTGAGGGTTCTCGGTGTGCTTAACCAATCCTTAATTACTCATCACATTACAGTGTTTCAATAAACATTTGTGTCTAGAATTACTGAGCTACAAATTCATAAAATTGACTACAAAAATTAATGGTACCTAGATCATTATCAATAGCGCCGCAGATTCAGTAACATCTCAAGGCGAGCGACCTGATTGCAAGACAATTATACGGCAGCAAGCATACCGTTGCTCAGCGATAATAAATTGCAGTAATGAATACAAGTGGGTAAATGAAGATGGCCTTGAGACTTCTTAAAAGAGAAAAATTACAGCATATCCACTGAGTGAATGATGATGACTGGGCGAAGCTCGGGAGGTTCATCGTAGATCGTGCCGAGTTCCGGATTAATTTAGTTAACGCGCACGTTACGAATCCTTATGGTTCAACTATGAACAAGTGAAATCTCCCACCGACACTTCATTGGCCTGCGCCAACGCTGTCTCTCGCGGGTGAGGGCGCGTTCTCCTTGTTTGCGAGCTGGAAGAGCGTTCACAATCAATCAGT
>JABSTT010002800.1:0-48393 GCA_013339685.2 Hyalomma asiaticum
CCTACGCGTCCGAGGTGCTCTTCCCCGAAACGGCCACTGAGAGGACAAGTATGGTCGCGCAGCCGCGACCCCCCCGAGCGACGTTCAGCGAAAGGGAAGGGTCTCGTACCAGGAACCCCCTGGGGGCCAGCGTGGGAGACCAGCCGCTCAATGGGAGCAGTTTGCTTTCCATTGATAATTGCTGTCCAAGACCATGCAGAGAGAGAGCCGAGAAAGAAGCTTTGTATAGCGTACGGTGCTACGCCGTCTCTTCTGCACGATCGCCTTATGAGCGGCAACATAACAGTCCGGTTGCCTGAGAACACGAAGTTACAGAGCAAAATTCAATAAAGAAGGAGACACATGTATGTGCTGTGGAAAAGCAAAGGAAACGACAGATCATATTTTGATTGAATGTACAGATGTCCACCCAGGTGTAGCTGTTGACACTACCCTTCTGGAGGCCATGGATTTCAGGTGTAGCACGGGAAAGCTGAACATGTCGGCGATAGAGATAATTAAAAGGCGCTTAGAGTATTGGTGGCGCAAAAGTACGGAGCAAACAAAAGCGCAAGGTAGTTCGGGTAAGATTGTTACATCACAGCGGAACGATAATAGATAAAATAGGTATACGAGGAGAAAAATTAGTTGTGAAAATATGTGTGATTCGGGAAATGTTTGTGGAGGAAAAAGAAATAAAGCTAGAGCTTGGTGGCCCGGCTGCCACCCCGTTATAAAGGGGACGCTCCTAATACCCATCCATCCATCCATCCATCCATCCATCTATAAGCGTAAGACAGCCGACGAACGAAAGCATGCCCCTCCACGGTGGTCTAGTGGTTATGGCTCTCGGCTGCAGATCCGAAGGTCGCGGGATCGAATCCCGGCCGCGGCGGCTGCATTTCGATGGAGACGAAATGTTGAGGCCCGTGTACTGTGCATGCGATGTCAGTGCACGTTAAAGAACCCCAGGTAGTCGAAATTTCCGGGGACCTCCACTACGGCGTCTCTCGTAACCATAGCTGGTTTTGGGACGTTAAACACCACAAATCAATCAACGAAAGCATAATATGGAACGGATTCATCACACTCTAAAGAATGGACGGAACCTGAAAGCGGCCACGAAACGTCTAGGCATAGGCAAATATCACACGTATGCGCTTAGAGACAAGCAAGGCAATGTCGTCACAAATAAAGATGAGATAGTTAGAGTAGACTAGGAGTTCTGCAGTGATCTCTACAGTAGCCGCGATAACCAGGATAATATTCAACGGGAAGTAGTTCAGAAGAGCTTGACATTCCACTAGTAATTACAGAGGAAGTAATCAAAGATTTGGAAAAAGATTCCTACAAATATCTTGGAATTAATATCACGAACGACCTTTCCTGGAAAATGCACGTTGATTATGTAACCTGCAATGCTAGAGGCACTCTTGGCTACTTGCGTCGCAATTTTTCCAATGAACCTTCTTCTTTAAAATTAATTCTGTTTAAAAGTGTAGTACGCCCGAAATTAGAATACGCATGCAGCATCTGGGACCCCAGTCAAACCGTACTAATCAACACACTCGAATCTGTTCAGAATCGTGCGGCCCGTTTTATTTTGTCCAATTACTTCCGCTACGCATCTGTATCTACAATGAAGAACACACTACAACTGCCTGATCCGTCCTTACGTCGTAAATGTCTTCGTCTTTGTATCTTTCACAAAATTTATCATCAAAATGAAGCGTTAAAAAGCCACCCTTTTGTTCAACCTGAGTACATTTCACCACGCGTGGACCACAGCTTTCAGTTCGGTATCCCACTTTGCCGAACCAACATATATAATGATTCTTTTATCCCCCAGACAAGCAGAGAATGGAACCACCTTCCCGCCTCCGTTGCAGCAATTACTGACATGAGCTTCAAAAGTGTCATTCAAGACATGATATTTTGTTAACTCGTGTTTTTGAAATGTATTTCTGCACGTTTGTACTTCTATACTAACCACTCCTTTCTGTAATGCCCTTGGGCTTTGAAAGTATTTGTAATAAATAAATAAACAAATAAATGAATAAACAAATAAATAAATAAATAAATAAATAAATAAATAAATAAATAAATAAATAAATAAGATGCAAGCGGAAAAGGCAACTGGTGAGGATCAGATAATAGTAGATCTCTTAAAGGGGTCCTGAACCACCGCTCGGGCTTGGTTTTGAAAACGGCTGGGTGTGTATTGAATGCCTCAGAAATTCACAGCCGAAAGAATTTTTCAAAACGGTTTGTTAGGAGCGAAGATATTGCAACCGGAAAACTTCCCTTTCCAGTCCTGTTTCAACTCTACGGAATAGAGGGTACAGAGCTCCTTAGGGCGGTGTCGAAGGAGGTGCCCCGCCCACCGCTTTACGTCTCCAGACTTCAGCGACGTATCAGAGGAGGCGCTGGTCAGAGTGGCTGACGAAAAGCGCGCGACTACCGGGGACTGTTTCTTCGCCGCGCGCTTGTGGCCGCCTGCTCGCTTCGCGCCTGCGCTCGGTCGCGTGCCCCCGCGATCACCGCATTTTTTTTTTCGATCCTCCGAAGCTTTCTTTTCGTTCGTCACACACGTTTAGGCCCGCAGGTGTGCGCGTTTACTTTGTCAGTGCGCTGCTTGTCGTCGATTCGTCGATATTGCGCATAACGCGGCGTCAGGACAAACAGCGCAACTACCAACGCTGCTCCACCTTGTCCTGCATAACACCAAGTTAGTTAATTGTTGATTAGTGATTGTAGACGGGATAATCATGCTGCCGGGCTCGAACGTGACTACTATGACTCGAAAGGAAGACCTTCACAACTCGGACCCTTGCCGACAGGTTAATGTGGAATAAGGTGCGTCGGCATGCGGTAAGATGGATGGATTGATTTAATGTGTGAATACACTAGTTCGATTTTAACAGTGAAGCTGTTTAAGCTATTGGTGAATCTGGGAAATCTCCCGAAAACTCCGCTAAGCTATGTAATGCTAGCATAACAATGCCACGCTGTAGTAAAGACAAAGCTTCCTACGACTAGTTAAGTACGGCTAAGTCTAATTCAATGGAGCCTAATTAAGATTCCTAGGACTAGTTAGGTAAGGCTAAGTCTAATTCAAAGGCGCCTAATTGGGAATAATTAATTGACGCCTAGTTCAGACAGGCCTAATCCAACTAAGTCAAACCAAGCCAAACTGAACTGATTCAACCTGAATGGAGCTATGACAAGTCACACCTAATTAAGCGGATACTAATGATTTATAATTAATTAAGGCATGATACTAATAAACCATGTCTAATTAAGATAAATCTAATTATGCGAGGCCTAATTTAGCTGATATGAACAAATCTAGTGTAAGCAAGCGTCTAATTATACCTTGTTTAATTAATTAGTACTAATTAAATCGCGCATAGCTAGGCTATTACTAGTTAAGTCGAACCTAAGCTAGAACTTATTAATGAAAGGTAAATTATGCTAAGACTTCAAGGTCAAGCCTCATTAAGTTGAGACTAAGCATTTCAGGACTAATTAGGCTAACACTGATTAAATCAAGTCTATTTCAGGTAGTATTCATCAAGCGATATCTAATTAAGATAATATGTCAAAGAACAGCGTAACTAGGCCTGTACTAATTAGGCCACGTATAATTAAGATATGACTAATTACCCAAGCATAATTATATCATGAGTAATGAAGACCAACGTATTAGACAATGTATCATTAGGTATAAGTTAATTAGACCGAGTCTAATTAGCGTAACACTAATTAGGTCCTGACTAATTAAGTTAGGACTAAGTCAAGTCTCAATAAGCTCAGATTATTACGTTACGCCAAATTAAGCCAAACATTACAGACGTAATGATTTCATTCGAAACTAATTTACCTTAGTCAATGCTAATCTGATGTAATAATTAATTCACCCTAATCTAAGTCTAGCGTAATCCGCTCTATAATATGCCATAGTCCACCTTAATGCACCCTAGTCTGTCTTAATCCACCCTAATGCGCCTTAATGAGCTCTAATCCACTCAAGTACACCCTAATCAGACTTAGTCCTTTAATCTACCTTGTAGAAGAAATATTTCGGGTTCGACTCCAGCCATGTTATTGAGTACCAGTACTAGACGGTGGCGCATTGGAGTACCATAGGGAATAAACCCATCTACAATCACTGATGAATTAAAGTTTGGGATTAATTTGTGATGTATTACAGGCTACAGGCATGCATTTGTTGGCTTCTTGGAAAACTATATTTATGGTGACTTTTGCACCGCACCGTTCACGTCCACGCCGAGGTAGTTTACGGACGCCTTCCAACGGCATCTATGAGGCTTGCGCATTAACAAATACATTTTTACATATTTCCAGCAACTATTTTGCCTATATAGGTGCTCACAACGCAAGGAAAAGCGAGCGCACGGCACGCACGGCACGCACGCGCTTACGGTTTTAAAAAAGGCGCGCTGCGAAGGGCCCGCACACAGCCGAGGCGGGCGTGTCTGCCACCGGCCAATAGCAGCGACGCTCCTTGTAAATGCTCTATGACGAAATAGAGCAGATTCAAGGAGCGTGAGGAGAAGCAGCTTTTTGAGTTGAGGGCTCCTGAAGAAGTGGAAGCTTTGCGCTCCGCTTGTGAACGCTACGCTTCGCGGATGACTACAGCATTTGGCTGAAATGTTCGTTACAGCGTAGGCAAGCCGTAGAATATGTTTTTTCACCAAGCCCGGAGGGTGGTTCAGGACCCCTTTAAAAGGTGGTGGCAGATTATTATACTAGAAAAAATGGAAAGCCTGTATACGCAATGCCTAATGACTGCGAGCATACCGGAATCTTGGAAGAATACGAACGTCATCCTAATCCACTAGAAAGGCGGCACAAAGGACTTGAAAAAATAGAGGTCGATTAGCTTGCTGTCAATCATCTAGAAGGTATATACCAAGGTAATCGCTAACAGAATTCGAGCCACCTCAGATTTTAGTCAACCTAACGAACAAGCAGGGTTTCGTAAAGGCTACTCAACAGTAGACCATATATTCACACTATCAATCAGGTGATGCAGAAATGCGCGTAGAATAACCAACCCCTACATATAGCCTTGATAGATTACCAGATTGCGGAATCAGCGTGTAGACGAGCACCACGTAAGACTACTCGGAGATACGTACAACGGCTCCACAGCTACGATAGTCCTCCATAAGGGGAGCAGCAAAATAGCCATAAGGAAAGGCGGAAGACACTCACCTTCTCCCAATCATATGTTCTAAATACCTTTTGTAAACGTGCTGTGTATAACGCTGGAGAGAGTGTGTCCCCTTGTCTTACGCCCTTCCTTATATCGATGAACAAATCGCAAGGTACGATTTAAAACAGGGAATGTCGCGGGAGCCAACGTTTCGACAAGCGGACTTGTCTTCGTCAGGGCGGCAACTGAGTTGCCGCCCTGACGAAGACAAGTCCGCTTGTCGAAACGTTGGCTCCCGCGACATTCCCTGTTTTAAATCGTACCTTGCGATTTGTTCATCGATTCAAGCATCCATCTTCCCCTGAGCTTCTCTTCTAGTTTGCCCTTCCTTATAAGCATTTTGCTGCTCTCCTTATTTATGATTACGGTGGCTGTGGAGCCGTTGTAGATGTTTTCCAGTAGTCTTACGTAGTGCTCGTCTATGTCGTGATTCCACAATGCCTGCATGACTGCTGAGGTATCGACCGAGTCCAATCCTTTCTCTTAATCTATGAAGGCTACATATAGGGGTTGGTTGCACTCAGCGCATTTCTATCACCTGATTGATAGTTTGAATATGGTGTACTGTTGAACAGCCTTTACGAAACGCTGCTCGTGCGGTGAAAACGCTACCTTGTCCTGGATCCACTTCCCACTGCTAAACTCGATCTAATCTTGCTGCTCAGCCCACTACTATGCATTGGCAGCGATCTTGCGAAAGCAGAGGAAGAAAGAACTGCATGGTGAAGCGTTGTCTGTGCCCTCAGCCCACCTCCCAGCGTCGAATTTGATGCATTCTTACTCATGGCCCACTGCTACATGATAATAATTATGCGAAGGCAAAGAAAGAGCTTCGCAGTAACGCCTTGCCCTGCCCTCGACCTACGTTCCACTGCCGAACTCGATCCACTGTTGCTGCTTTGCCCACTGCTATACATGGATGGTAGTTATCATGCGAAGGCAATGAAATAATTGCACGATAAAGCGCTGTCCTGCCCCCGGCCCACTTTTGCACTGCATCCACTCTGCACTGTATCCACATTGCATTGTAGCCCACTGCTACATGATAGCGACGATGCCAATGCAAAGAAAGGGAGGCAGGGAGTCATCATCGTGCCGTGCAGGTGGTGAAAAATAACAGTGCATATCAAGGGAGACTGATTTAAGAATACACAATGGGTGTAACTGACTTCTAATTTATCTTTTCTGCTGTTCTGACTTGTAGTTTTGACTTGTAGCTGAGCGAACCTTGGTGAAAGAGATCCTTTAACATACCCCAGCAACTCAAAAACTACTGAAATTCGAAAACGCCATTTCCTTTTCGCAAAACGCGTTTTATTAGGCTCCCATTCTTCGTTCTGGAAAGGGTGCTACCTTTTTCAGACTTGATTCCTTCATATTCCTTCAGCATATATATTTGAAATCACTTCGCTTAGGTCGTCTTCCAGCTGAATGGAAATTGCAAAGGTTATTCCTGAGCCCAAATCGGGTGATAGTTCCTCTCCTGCTAACTGCAGACCAATCTCATTGAGATGTACTTTTTGCAGAATACTCGAACACACCATTCTAAAATATATGACAGAATTTGTCGAGTCCAACAACGTAACACACTCCAACCAGCGTGCATTTCGCAGTGGCATGTCGACTGTCACCCAGCTAGTTGAAACACTTCATGACTTTGCCAAAGGTATTAACAACCAACTTCAAATCGACTTCTCCAAGGCTTTTGATCGCGTTTCCCACCATAAACTGAGCTATAAGTTAAAATGCCTACTCGGAGATGGCCCACTTACTCGCTGGACCGAAGATTGTCTTTCGGACCACTACCATTACGTGCAGTACAATGAGTACACATCAGACACCGTTCCCGTTTTATCCGGCCTACCGCAAGGCTCTGTACTGGCCCCACTGGTCTTCTTCTTGTACGTAAACGATGTAGCCAACCACGTTGACGTAAACATCAGTTTATTTGCAGACGACTGCGTACCATATCATACAATTAAATCCCGTGACGACCAATTGAAACTTAATAATTTCCTCCACGAAGTAGCCCAGCAGTGCTCAGACTGGCAAAAGCTGTTAAACGCAGAAAAAAATAACGGTTTATATGAACATAACAAACAAAAAAAATCAACCCTTTTCTTTCCTTGCAGCATTAGCGGCCAGCTGCTACGGAATATTTCACAATACAAATACATGGGTGTCATGATACGCACTGAGCTCAGCTGGAACGCGCTTGTGCAACACGTATCTAAGAAGGCACTGAATAAACTGTTCTTCCTGAAACGCTCCCTACCAGGTTCCACATATGAAACACGATATCTTGCTTACACTAGTGTTATTAGACCAGTATTGGAATATGCCAGCGTTGCATTGTTTCAGCACACGAAAAACAGCATTCTTACACTCTTACACAAGGTTCAAAGCAGGGCTGGGCAGAATCGCGATACAGGAGTATCGCGATAGTTTTTTCAGGGATGCTTTTGAGTATCTGTATTGCTGTTTCGAGATACATTAGAGAAAATGTATTGGTATCTCGGTAGTGAAACACTATTACGATGTATTGCCCGTATCGCGGTACTGTGCAGGACAAGAGTATCTCGTTACTTTTTTTTTTTTCGGGAATGAGCTGAGACGTGTTTCCAATGACGTGTATTCACGCGGAAATTTGGTGCCGTTCCGCTGCTGTTCCGCACTTTCACCCCCCGCTTGCGGGCGTGACTTTTCTCGTTCGCGAGTCTTGTGTTGAGGCCGACCCAACGATGTCTAGATGACGGCCTCTTTGAGAAGCTCTTGCTCCTTAAGTGTAGTTAACACGCAATACTTTCTCTCAATTCATTAGTTAGTGATTCCAGCGCTTCGCTTGAGGTATGCCATTTCTAGCATAGCTCATACTGTTGCCGCCAAGTATGTCGATTTGGGTGTATAATGTGTGTTACTCTTGCTGTGATACGGTATAATATTTTTATTGTAACTGATATATGTACATATGTCGTTATTCACAATTATGTGCAGTGTAAGCCTTTTTCGTAATGCCTCAATGGCACTCAGAGTACTGTGACTTTTTAAATATTAGTACTCAGATTATTATGGTAACATTTTAACTATTATGCTGCACTTAATAAATATATTTACGGAGAATGAACATCCCTGACACAGAAAAAGGTACTTTAGTATCTGTATTGCTGTATCCGTATTCCGGAATAATTTTCTCATCTTTTTACAAAAGTATCTCTGAAATATCTTTCTACGTAAATTACAAATGTATCTTAGTACTATCTGTATTTTAGGCTCCAGAGCCGTCTATTTCGATATCTGTATTTCGGAATACTTTTTCGGGTATCTCTGCCCAGCCCTGGTTCAAAGGAAAGCTGTGAGGTTTATTTTCAATCGCTATAGGCGTACCGGGATTCCCCAAATAAACTTCTTCAGCTGGCTGGCCTAGCGACATTGTCAAGCCGAGCCAAAGTACAAAGGTTGAAATTCTTCTATTCATTGTTGCACGATAATTTCAGGATAAATCCCAGATCATTTGTCAGATATAGTTCAACCAGACAAACGCGTCCCAAGCATAAATTCACTTTGGAGGGATTTTATTGTACTAACAATCTATTTCGCTTCTCTTTTTTTCCTCAAGCGGTGAGAGATTGGAATCCTTTAGATAAATACATCGTTCTTCAACCAACGACTGAAGTGTTGACTGCACCCATACAAGCGACTCTCCGAGACGCGCGCATACTGTGTTGCGCATTGCCTTTAATCTTTTTTTCCTTGCTGCTGTATTCTTCCTGTCAAATTATTAGTCTTGTGTAATTATATTTGTGTACATCGTCACCTTTGATCGTATGTTTTGTGATTGGGTTCACATGTTTGAGATTTTGTTTGTGTTTTTTCCGACTCCTGTAGTAATCCCTTTAAGAGATTGACAGTATTTGAAAATAAATAAAATTTGGGCGTTTGGATCAAAGGCAATAAGCGCCATTCATATTGTCTAAAAACTTCTCCATATCTCACACGCTGTGGGAATCGGTGTCATGCGAAGCAGCGTTCGAGGAAATTTCCTTTGGCGAATATTACGTCATTCAGCGAAGTGTTACTAGGATGAACGGCTTTTTGCAAAGTGCACGACTACGTGTAGGCTTCATCATCATCATCATCATCACCACCATCATCATCATCATCATCAGCCTGTCTACACCCACTGCAGGGCAAAGGCCTCTCCCATGGATCTCCAATTATCCCTCTCCTGTGCTAACTGGGCCCAATTTATCCCCGCAAGCTTCCTGATTTCATCTGCCCACCTAACTTTCTGCCGCCCCCTGCTACGCTTGCCTTCTCTAGGAATCCACCCTGTCTTGTCTTCGCATTACATGGCCCGCCCAGGCCCATTTATTCTTCTTAATTTCTATTAGTATGTCCCTAACACGCGTTTGTTCCCTAACCCACACCGCTCTCTTCTTGTCCCTTGAGGTTACACCTATCATTTTCCGTTCCGTAGCTAGCTGCGTCGTCCCCAATTTAAGCTGAACCCTCTTAGTTAGCCTCCTAGAACCCTCTTAAGATGGGCCAACCCAGGAAACTTGACAGCATATCGTTGCGACTGCATGACGGCTCATGGTGGCGCGTGACGTGGACACTCGCGTTTGTGCACAGCGCAGATACCTGTTTGTCGAAGAGAAATGCAGGATATGGTGCGACGACGTGCGTATCATGGGTGCCATTCTTGAAGTATTCCTGCGGGATCGAGCAATGCGTGACAGTGGCATGCTGAGTGACATTAGGACACGTATGGTTTATTACGGTGCTAAGCACCGTCATCTCACGGATGAATTTCCTTAATTTACTATTTTCACCGTGTCGGTGGAGCAGGCGTGTAGCGTATAGTGGTAGCGTGGTTGCTTCGCACCTCGGGACCCCGGGTTCGATACCCATCTGCCCTTGGTAGGTTTCCTAAGGAGATTGCAGCGAGATCGTTTCCATGCTACGATGAAAAACATCCATTTGTTGCGCTTAAGTTTGTTCTAATGATTCGTGAAACGTCGCATATAGTTGGCCCGAGAATGACATGGGCTGCATAAAAGTCAAACACCGGTGGCGTAAACCCGAGTACTGCTGGCATGCGCCATACCTGATTGCAGTATCGTTAACCGTGACGTAGTGACGAGTGCGTCATATGATTTAAATATAAATAATATATGTCCGTCATACATTCGCACATTGCCGTGCAAATTTTGGTGTATTTCGGGTGATCGGAACATCGAGGAGAGCCCCGAGACGTAGGCTGCTTGATAGATAGATAGATAGATAGATAGATAGATAGATAGATAGATAGATAGATAGATAGATAGATAGATAGATAGATAGATAGATAGATAGATACGGTCAAAGTCGGTCAAGTTCCCTGAGGAATGCTTCGCTTTAAAGAAACAAAACCCGCGCCGCTAGTAGTAGCAATAAAGTTAGTACACCGGGACCAACGTACCCCGGATTCGTACCCCGGACCACGACGAACTTCTCGGCAACTAAGAAGATTTCATTTCTGAAAAATCCGCATGGATTTCCTTGTAGCCTTGTGCTACAAAACGGGTGAATGCTAATTTTACCTTTCGTAAAGTTGGACTATCTACATATGCAAGGCATACTCCTTTTCACAAGCTGTTGGCAGCAAGGTCCCTGATGTCCGTCAGGTCCGGGCGCCCTCAATCACAATACAGCTTACTGTATAATGATGTTCTCACATGTGGCTTCCGTAAGCTCACATGTACTGTGATAAGGTGCGTATATATATATATATATATATATATATATATATATATATATATATATATATATATATATATATATATATATATATGTATTGTAATGGCGAAAAGCTGCACTGGGCCTCTGACGCTCGTGCTTGGAAAAAGCGGGCTAGAGAAGCAGAGAAAGACGAAGGTCAGAATAGAACAGCCGGCCTGCAGCTAAGGCGCTGTGTCTACGTCTCTTCTCTTCTTTACAATGGCGCAGTCGACAAAAGACAGACGCTGAGGGCGTCCTCGCGGGTCATCGGCGCAGCAGGAGCTCCAGTCCAGGGACGCCGTCCACGCTTCCGCGACCATGGACCCCGCAACCCTCCGGCCGCCGGAAGCACCTATGGGACCCACGCCCATGCAGGGCCTCCTGTTACCACGGAATGGCGCTCACGCTTCCTGTGGTAACACCCCCTCGCCTAGACCTACGTCGGCACATGAGCCGCACAGGGACGCTGTCCAAGCGTCCTCGGACATGGACACTGCCGTCGGGAGGAAAGAGCCCGCCGTATTTTCCGCGGCCGCCGACCATGGTTACTCGTATGCTTCGGTCGGCCAACTCCCCGACGTCATGCGGGCCATGTCGTTGCTCTTCGAGCAACTCAGCGTCTTTGGCACGGTAACTCCCGGATTATCTTGTGCGACATCACCATCGCCGAGTGCATGTATGATCCCGGAGTTCCATGCTTTTGAGGACGACGCGATCATCTGGATCCATAACAGCAACCATCTCGGGACTCGCTATGCCTGGTCGGACCAGCAGAAATTGCAGATGGCCTTAAGCCACCTTGGAGAACGTGCCGTGGCCTGGCATCGCTACCAAGGCGTCTGGCAGAGGTCCTGGCCGGAATGGACCTTGAAGTTCTTGGCTGCTTTCGGGCCGCTTCCCTGTGCCTGCGGCCGTGCCAACCATCTTTCGAACTTGGACGAGGCTCGCGAGGAACACCGCTATGACACCGGAGGTGCGTCCGCCAGCCCTTCGACGGAGTCCATCGCTGACTCCCTTGTTACAGACGCCAACACCCAGTCTTGTACACCTGTGTGCGTCTCGGGTTCTGCGTTGGTGACTGGCATTGGGGCAACATTGCAAACAACGCACAGCATTTTCAACCCAGAGCAACCGGAGATGCGGCCGCCGAGCCTACCAGTATTTGAGGACATGGATGCTCCGGCTTCTGAAGGGCTGAACGCCCCGCGACTTCAAATACCATCACTACCCATCGACAACGAGACCAAGAGTGACATCAGGCAACTTCAAGAACAAGGTACTGACGGGCGAAACCACGGTGTTGAGGAGCCCGCCTGCAAGCTTTTGACTGGAAGCGTAACTGGCAGCGCCTGTGCCACGCACACCAGTCGCACGCTGCGTTCTCCGCTGTGCGCATCGGGCTCTGCTATGGTATCCGACACAACCCTACCACTGCCAGAGGTCGAATGCCCTCTGCATTCGAAGGAGTCGCCCTTACCTCATGCGCTGCCGCACCAGTGGCATGACGGGCCCACCGATCACAGGAAAAGTGTGCCTCATGACCCGTTGGACCAACATCCTGGACTACCAACGGCTTTACTGGCCAAATGCAAAGGAACGCACCGGAGCAATGCGTCGTCCCATTCAAGTGCCACCAATGAAGCCTTTGTGGCGGAAGAATTTTCTGCTCAGCCTCCTTTTCCTGCAGATACTACTCAGTCACGGGACGGAAGTACGAATAAACTCAGTCTTCACGAGGGCACGAAACTGGGATGGCATAAAGGCCTGCTCGGCATTCAACGCCCGCAACGGTACAGTCAAGGTCGTCGCCCACCGGAGACAATTCTGGACGAACTCCAATCCAAGCTGCGGCGTAGCCGAGACCTACAACATCCACAGAGACTGGGCCGACTTGGGAGCCTGCGCCGGGGCAAACTTGAGAGGCAGCTCCGACCCTCCCGCAACAGCCAGTTTCGTCCACCGGAGTCGTCACCGGCAACATTCTGTATCAGGTCACAGCACGCACAGGGCCAGCGACCGCTTCGGCATAGTCAATGCCGTCCACCAGAGGCAATTTCTGGCGGTTTCGGGTGTTACCGACACTCGCAGTCGTGGCCGAGTGTAATGGCGAAAAGCTGCACTGGGCCTCTGACGCTCGCGCTTGGAAAAAGCGGGCTAGAGAAGCAGAGAAAGACGAAGGTCAGAATAGAACAGCCGGCGTGCAGCTAAGGCGCTGTGTCTACGTCTCTTCTCTTCTTTACAATATATATATATATATATATATATATATATATATATATATATATATATATATATATATATATATATATATATATATATATATAAGTATTTATTAGTATCCGTTGGTTTCCTATAAAGATTTCGCATGGTTTCGCATAAGTTGAGTTCGAGAATTCAACAACTTTGAGTTCGATGGCGCTCACTACGTACAGGTGAGCGGAACGTCAATGGGAACGAGAATTGGCCTAATTATGCCAATATCTTTATGGCAATACTCGAAGAAGAATGCCTGAGTTCTCGCAACTTAAAGCCACTGTACTATAAACGTTACATAGATGATATCTTTTTAATTTGGCATCAAGGAGAAACCGATATATTACAATTCATCACCGGCTTCAATTCTGCTCATCCGACTATTTCTTTTTCGCATCAATAGTCTAGGCAGAGCATAAACTTCTTAGATGTGACCGTGTCGCTTTCGAAAAACAAGTTGGTTTGCAACCTTTATAGGAAACCAACGGATACTAATCAATACTTACATTTTCACAGTAATCATGTGCGGCACTGCAAGACGGGCATGCCGTACAGTCAAGCACATCGATTTAAACGCATATGTTCAAAAAAAGAAGATTTCGATCATAACTGTGCACAAATGAAAAAGGTCCTCCTCAAACAGAAATACCTGGAAAAAATAATTGACGATGCTATAACTCGCGCCGACATGCTTGACCGCGCTGAAATTCTCAAAAATCAGTCATCAAGCAGGGAACACAAGACTAACTTAATGCTTACTTACTCTGCATCGTTGCCAAAGGTGTCAGCTATTCTTAAAAAAAACATCATAACATTCTTACTCAACGTGATCGCCTCAAACGCATATTCGTGGAACCGCCTCGTGTCGTGTACAGACGAACCACAAATTTATGCGACATCTTAACTAAATCAACTTTAAATCCACGTCGTGGCACTGGCTGCAGGCCGTGTAATAAGCCACGTTGCCAGTCGGCCCATACAGTAGAACTACACAAAAAGCAACACGCACCGCGTCCAACTTTTTTGTAGATATTAAAGGAAACTTCACTTGTGACACGGCTAATGTCGTTTACCTGCTTGAGTGCACTAAATGTAATCAACAATATATTAGTCAGACAGAAACACCTTTCCGAATACGGTTTAATAATCATACGTCACACGCCAAAAATTCCTTGAATCTGCCCCTGTCTAAGCACGTGCACCTTCCCGGCCATTCATTTAGCGACCTGAAGGCAATGATACTGGAATCGGGCTTTCGGACGCACCACGACCGCGAGGTTCGTGTGTCCTACCTCATAAGTTCAAAGCCGCTACCTCGGGCATTAATGAAAACACGGGTAAACTCGCATGTTTCCCGAGTGTCTAGGGCATTGCCATTATGAGGAAGCCATATCAAACAACTACAATGCGTTCTTTCACACTTAACTTTTTTTTTATATCTGTCATTTTATTTCCATTTTTCTTCCTTCATGGTTTATATTTTTTCATTACAAGATATGCCGGCCGTTTTTCAATAAATCAGTTTTTTTGTTGTTTTTTATCCTTTTTTTTGTCATTTCTGCTGTGGTGATTGCCATTTTTACAATGTAGAGTGGCTTTATAGTTGCGTCACATACAGGTAGTAGAATCCCTCGGGTTTGCAAGTGTGCCGCCTTGCTGTTAATTGAGAGGCTACGGGGTCGCTTCGTGACTCGCCGCAGCCGATCACGTGTTCTGTCCAGGAAGACTTCATAGCCATTCCCTGTACAGACATACGCCTTTGTAGCCACAATCTCTCCCCTTCCTGTACCCTTAAAAGGCGGGTGCTCTGCAACACCTTTATACTCTGATGAAGGCCGGTCCACCGGCCGCAACGTCAGTAAATTTATATTTTTTTTGTTAATCGTGTGAATCTGGCAATGTTTTAGGCAATGTGTTAGGCAATGCGCGGCAATAAGTGTCAATGGCAATGTGTTAGAAGTCAGACGTACCCAAACAAACTGGATGCACGAATGAATTCTTTTGTGACGTTCCAACTTTCGGTCCAAAGGAATTTACCTGACTTTTTATCACCACCTGCTAAATCAGTTCTGCTAAATGGGACTAAATATTAACAAATGTAAAGTTATGCATGCATCTATGTCACCTAACTCCTCTCGGGTATACTACTTAAATAACCTCCCTTTAGATCAAGTAAGCTCATACAAATACTTAGGGATTCATATCTCATCCAACCTTACTTGGGCAACACACATCAACTACATCGACGTCAGCAATGCTAACCGCACCCTTGGCTACATCAGGCGAAACTTTTTTGATGCTCCTGACTCTTTAAAATTATTACTCTATAAAACATTAATACGTCCAAAATTAGGATATGCCTCATCAGTCTGGCACCCTCATAACACTAACCTAATTAACGCATTAGAACTAGTTCAAAATAACGCAACTCGTTTTATTATTTCCACTTATAACAGAACTGCCAGCGTAACAGCCACGAAAACTAGCCTATCACTTTCATCTCTTGCGGCCCGACGTAAAATCTCCCGTTTATCATTGTTTCATAAAATATTTCACCACACCACACTGCATGAAACGTTCATTCATAGCCCCGCCACGGTGGTCTAGTGGTTGTGGCACTCGGCTGCAGATCCGAAGGTCGCGGGATCGAATCCCGGTCGCGGCGGCTGCACTCCGATGGAGGCGAAATATTGAGGCCCGTGTGCTGTGCGACGTCAGTGCACGTTAAAGAACCCCATGTGGTCGAAATTTCCGGAGACCTCCACTACGGCGTCTCTCATAATCAGAGCTGGCTTTGGGACCGCAGAGCTGGTTTTGGGATAAATCAATCAATCAATCAATCAACGTTGCCCGTCCTCGCCACGGAGCTCCGTAGTGGCCGCACTACCGACCTTCCGGCCATGCCTCCCACCGACAACACCACGTCGCCATCTGCACCTGCGGCGCCGACGACAACGTACGTTACGGTGCCGAACCTCCGTGATCCTGGGACGTTCTCTGCACAACATGGTCTTGACGTCGACGACTGGCTTTCCATGTACGAGCGCGTTAGCCACAGTCATCGGTGGGACCCTACCGTCATGCTCGCCAATGTCATCTTCCATCGGGACGGGACTCCACATGTCTGGTTTCATACTCATGAAGCCAACTTAACGTGCTGGGACGCATTCAAGGAGAAGCTTCGCGACGTCTTCGGCAATCCTTCAGGCCGCCAAGGGGCTGCGCGGAAAGAGCTCGCTACCCGCGTCCAGTCCTCCACAGAATCGTATGTATCCTACATCCAGGACTTGGACTGGTATAGCGCATTATGGAAAACGGAACACGGTCAAACAGACCGAAACAAAAGGACAGAGCGCTATCTTTCAACTGAGCTTTATTTGCAAATTACATCGAATATGTACACTCGCGCAAGCATACAGAAAAACCCGGACTAATCGCTTCACGTTCGGATAACGCCAGCGAAGGGGCACTGATACATGTGTTTCCAGCTGTTACTATACAGTGTGCTTCAATTATCTCACGAGTTACTTGTAACGGGTGCTTCTTCACCACTTCGCATCGATCAAAGCACACTGTATAGTAAGAGCTGGAAACACATGTATCAGTGCCCCTTCGCTGGCGTTATCCGAACGTGAAGTGTCTTTCCTAATCAGGTGAACCTTATATGAATCTTTGCTCTATGACTTTGCGATGATTTGTGTGATCTTAGCGATTCGTCCGGGTTTTTCTGTATGCTTGCGCGAGTGTACATATTCGACGTAATTTGCAAATAAAGCTCAGGTCAAAGATAGCGCTCTGTCCTTTTGTTTCGGTCTGTTTGACCGTTTTCCGTTTTCCATAATGCGCTATACCAGTCCAAGTACGTCGATCCAACTCGCCCAATCTTCAACACTTGTGGACTACATCCAGGAAGTGCTCGCGCTTTGCAAGAAAGTGGACGAGACCATGCCTGAAGTTGACAAGGTAGGCCACGTACTCATAGGCATCGCGGACGGTGCCTTGAATTTGCTGGTCTACAACAATTTCTCGACCATCGACGATGTTGTTAAAGAATTCCGCGTCATGCCGCACTTTCGCCGTCTCCCTAACACAGCTGCCTCATCCTCTTGCGCCGACCACGCCGCCAAGATCCCAACTCAAGGAAACGTGACGCTTATCGTTCGCCGAGAACTTGAACCTGCGAAACCGGCCTCATACTCGGAGCCGCCTTAGCCGCGTTATCGCCTATGCTAGCCGTCTCCTTACTGCTGCAGAGCGCAACTATTCAATTACGGAGCGTGAATGCCTTGCTCTTGTTTGGGCAGTTTCCAAGTTCCGCCCATATCTATGGCACACATCTCTATATCATCACAGACCATCACACGTTATGCTGCCTTTGCTCGCTCAAGGATCCTGCTGGCCGCCTTGGTCGTTGGGTGTTGCGGCTGCAAGAATATTGATACGATACGGCGCACACTCAAGTGGAGGAGGACGACGTTAGCTCGAACCGTGATCAGTTCGGTCCCTAGGCCTCTCGCATTCCCCATCTGTAAATAAACGCATCTCACCGTAACAGCAGTGGTGGAGGTGCTGGGTAGCAAGGAACGATTCAGTACCAACGATCACGGAAGCTCAACACCTAGAACTACGCCGAAGCTGCCGACTGGCCGGACTACCGCCGCTTTCCGTGGATGCAATTCCTGACGGCGACAACACGCGCTCTTCGCCTGTCGGTACGTGGCAACATCCCATGACGCCACGGACCTTCGCCGCAAAAGCCGGAGAAGATGTTGAAGAGTGGCTGAACCACTACGGTCGGGTGAGTCGATGTAATCGTTGGGATTCGGACACCCGGCTGGCCAACGTGCCATTGTTCCTCGAAGGCACGGCGCTCGTGTGGTTTGAAAACCACGAAGAAAGTATAGCCACATGGCAAGATTTCGAAAATGAAATCAAGAGCTGCTTTGGGGACCCGTCTCTGAAGAAGAAGCGCGCTGAACAGACCTTGATGCAGCGCGCCCAAGTGCCAGGCGAGACTTGCACAACTTACATAGAGGAAATCTTGAAATTGTGCAGGTCTGTAGATCCCCGCATGAAAGAGGAAGATAAAGTGCGGCATCTTCTTAAAGGAATAGCCGAGGACGTTTACAACTTCCTCATAGGCAAGGACACGTTGGAGTCTGTGGCAGACGTGGTCCGACACTGCCGCACGTTCGAGACTTTGAGGGCAAGGCGCATTACACCCAAGTTTGGTAGACTCCCCAACGTGACCACCGTCGCGAGTGTTGATGTCGACCCTATAGCGTCCAGCGATCTCGCGTCAACAATAAGGCAGATCGTACGCGAGGAACTTGGTAGACGTCAAGCTGCCGCTGCGACTAGGGCACGTGTTGTCGACGCCTATTTGCCTTATGACACGACGTGTGCGTCCATGGATACCACGGGATATAATTACGTGCCTGGCTCAAGAGCTCCGGAGCAACCAACTTACGATTTCCCTCGCCGTGATTATCAGCAGAATGCCTTCAACCAACCACATGCCAAAGTGCCAACGTGGGATGACCATCGTGAATACGTGGAGCCAAGCGCAAGGTTTGGTGATGTGCGCGAGGCCCCCGTGTGCTTCCATTGCGGTGTCCGTGGGCATGTGGTTCGATTCTGCCCGGAGCGCCGCCGTGCACAGCCACGGTACTACGAGCAACCGCCGGCGTTTCCTCGACGGAACAGCCAGCGCAGTAGTGTTCGCTGGATACGGGACTCGCACTTCGGGAATGGCTTCCAGCAGAACTCCCATAGCGACACGTCCGTTGGCAACAGCTTCCGACAGAGCCGCCGCGATGACTCGCCCGCCTCCGCACGAAGCTTGACGCCCCCAACTGCACGCAAGCGCCGCTCTCCATCTCCTGGTCGCCGTGTCACTTCCCCACCGCCGGGAAACTAGGTGGTGCGGCCGATGGAGGTGAGGTCGCCGAACATTTGTCACTGCACCCTAGCATGCCTCTACCAGTTTCTATGACGCAAAATAAGGTTCATGTGCTCGTAGACGGACTTCCTACGATGGCTTTGATAGACACTGGGGCAACTGTGTCAATTATGAGTTTTAATTTTAAGTCACGGCTAGGACACAAAGTGATGTTTTGCTGGGACAACTGTGCTACATTTCGTGGAGTGAGCGGGGTGTCATTGTGTCCTATCGGGGTGTGCGTTGCGAGTGTCGCTTTGGGTCATAGAGTGTTCAAGGTTAAATTTGCGGTTTTAGCCAGCTCCACACACGACGTGATATTGGGGATTGATTTTCTACGAGAGTGCGGTATCACTGTAGATTGCAGCGCTGGCGAAATTTTATTGTCCGCGTTTTCTGAGGGGTCTCCGCGCTGTCAAGGAGCCCTCGCCGTAATCGACGATGTGCTCTTGCCGCCCCAGTCGTTGAAAAAGGTACCCGTTAATACCCGTCCTGCAGACACTGGCACGTTTGACGTCTTTGTGGAGCCGCACGCTTTCAACTGCGCCAAGAAGAATGTGTTTGTACCCCGTTGCGTTCTTTCTGTCACCAACGGACTATCTGCAACCTGGGTGATCAATTGCTCTAGTGAGCCCGTCGTACTAGCCAGTGGAATGCGACTCGCCCTGTTCGAACAATATACGAGTAATTGCATTGCGGCCATAAGCGATCAAGGAGCGGACAATGTACCTGTAAATCACACTACCGAGGCTAAGTTTCTGAGTATGATTAACAAGTCGTTGCCGTCAGAAAAGCGTCAGGCCTTGGTGCACGTCCTGGCCAAGCATGCCACTGTCTTCGATTTTGCACAGGCCGACTGAGCAATCTAGAATACCAGAATCACGCACTCGTCACGTGATCGACACAGGATCCGCGCATCCTATCCGCCAGAAACCGTATCGCGTATCGTCCGCAGAGCGCAAAATCATTTCTGAGCAAGTAGAAGACATGCTCAAGAAAAAGGTCATTCAGGAGTCATGTAGCCCCTGGGCTGCGCCTGTGATCCTCGTAAAGAAAAAAGACGGTTCTTGGAGGTTCTGCGTGGATTATCGACGTCTCAACTCCATTACCAAAAAGGATGTATACCCGCTTCCCAGGATCGATGACGTCATCGACTGTTTGTATTCGGCCTCGTATTTCTCTTCCGTCGACTTAAGGTCTGGTTATTGGCAGATTCCTATGCATTCGGATGACAAAGAGAAAACGGCACTTATAACCCCGGATGGTTTGTTCGAATTCAATGTGATGCCGTTTGGGCTATGCAATGCCCCAGCAACGTTTGAGCGCTTCATGGATGCTATTCTGCGTGGACTGAAGTGGGAAATTTGTTTATGCTACCTAGATGACATTGTAATTTTTGGCCGTTCATTTGACGAGCACAATCGCCGTCTTGACATCGTTCTCACATCTCTTGAGAAGGCTTCGCTCACGTTGAATTCCAAGAAGTGTCACTTTGGCAACCGTGAGACTCTGGTTCTCGGCCATCTTGTCGACAAGCATGGGGTTCGGCCTGACCCTCAGAAGGTCGCTGCAGTTAGCAGTTTCAAGCAACCGCAGTCACTACGAGAGTTACGAAGTTTTCTAGGCCTGTGCTCATACTTTCGCCGCTTTGTGCCTAAATTTGCTGACCTAGCTTAGCCCCTGACATGTTTACTCAATAAGGACGTGCCCTTTGAATTGTCAGCAGAGTGCCAGTCATCATTCTAGCAACTCAAGTTCCTACTTACTTCAGGACCTGTACTTCGACACTATGATCCATCTGCTCCCACTGAAGTACATACAGACGCCAGTGGTATAGGTCTCGGGGCTGTTTTGGTCCAACGTCATGACGCCCTCGAACACGTGGTTGCCTATGCTAGCCGTTGTTTAAGTAAGCCCGAGCGCAACTACACTGTAACGGAACAAGAATGTCTCGCGGTCGTCTTCGCCGTCCACAAGTTTCGCCCGTATCTCTACGGACGCCCATTCTCAGTTGTCACAGACCATCACTCGTTATGTTGGCTCACCGGACTGCGTGACCCATCCGGCCGTCTTGCTCGTTGGGCACTACGATTGCAAGAACATGACTTCGAAGTCTGTTACAAGAGCGGCCGCCGTCACGCCGACGCTGATTGTTTATCACGACTCCCCTCTCCAACGACGGAATGTGACGCAGACAATTCCGACGAATGTTTAACAGTTGTTGATCCTCCATTCCCCGACCTCGACACTTTTAGCAGGGAGCAACGCAGAGACAGCAGTCTAGCTCATTTCTTCGTTTCTGAAACGAATGGACAGCGCCGTTTCGTTGTCAAGGAAGGCATTCTTTATAAAAGGAATTATTCTAGCGAAGGCGCCCGCTTGCTTCTAGTCGTGCCGAGAAGCTTGCGACGTGATGTCCTCCAAGCAATGCACGATGACCCTACGTCGGGACATATGGGTTTTTCCAGGACGTTTCAACGCACACGCGAACGTTTCTTCTGGCCGAAGATGCGCCACAGTGTAACGGCGTATGTTGCGAGCTGTGAAATATGCCAACGCTACAAGCGTCCATCTGGAGGCCCTTCAGGACTTCATCCCATCGCACCCCCTGCTTCGCCATTTGAAGTCGTTGGTGTTGACCTGCTCGGCCCTTTCCCGCGATCGACGACAGGCAACCGATGGATTATCGTATGCGTCGATCACTTGACACGCTACGTCGAAAGTGCGGCAATTCCTGCAGCAACGGCAGCAGAAGTTTCTCACTTCATGCTGTCATCGATCATATTACGGCACGGATCCCCTCGTGTCATTATCAGTGATCGTGGCCGACAATTCGTTGCTGATATGGTTGAAGAGTTGCTACGTCTTTCTATGTCTCGTTTTCGTCATGCCACCCCGTACCACCCTCAAAATAACGGCTGAACTGAACGGACTAACAGAACTCTTATCAACATGCTTTCAATGTATGTTGATGCAGCACACAAATCTTGGGACACTGTCTTGCCTTTCATAACTTTCGCCTACAATACTGCACAACATGAAACTACCGGATACAGTCCCTTTTATCTCCTGTACCTCCGCAAGCCGCGCACAGCCCTCAATTCTATTCTTCCGTATTCTGAGACCAACGAACCTTCTCTGGCCGAAATTATTTGCCGCGCAGAAGAGGCCCGACGCATCGCACGCCTTCGTACCCTCGCTTCCCAAGAACGCTCTAAGATCCGTTATGACGAACATCATCAGCACGTGTCATACAAGAAAGGTGATTTGGTGTGGCTATGAACACCACTTCGCAAGCGCGGCCTGTACCAGAAGTTCTTAGCCCATTAAGGGGCGCCCACACTACCGGCAAGCTCGCCGTAACGGCGCGCCGGCCTCCGGAGGTTGGAGACGGCAGCCGAGCGAGCGCTGTCCACACTGCACACCGGCGCGTTTCACCGGCGCGGCAGTCACGTGACACGAACAGACGGCGACGTTGTGCGCGCTTCGAGTCTCGCACAGTCGCTGCATGATCGTGTGGAGGCGACATTTCACTCGCTTTGCGTTGTCTATGCGTCGACGCCGCGAACTTAGTCGGGGCTGCTTTTTTGTGTGACAAATTGTGAAGCTGTGGCGCCTGATGACGGCACGAACACGGATATATCGTAACGACGGTGGATGTAATCACCTGGTGTGCTGCCTCATACTACGACATCGGCGTACTCTTTAGGCACGACACCGAATGTTTGAAATGGAACCAAACTGGATATATCGACACATCGACGACCGTTCAAGTTTAGCTCTGCTGCTCGACTTGATTGAAAAACAGCGCTGTGCGTGCAGTAAGTGGTGTTGTCAAGCGGTGTGTTCTATACATGCAGGAAAGTGCTGATCGCAAAAACAAAACCACGTGCATCTGTGTGTTCGTGTCGTATTGTAGGTCTGTGTGAGCCACGATTGTGCACTGAAAGGTAAGTGCCACACGGGCTAGTGCGCTGTCTCCTAGCATGCTGTCTCCTGCGGGCTAGAGCGACCAGTTTGCTTTTTTGCCGGCGCCACACCGGTGGCCGCTTCTTGTGGTCCGATCGTCTTCAAATCTAATTTTACGCCGCCGATCACTTGCTCTTCTGAATTTCGTAATAGCATGGTGACGTACAGCAAATACTTTTTCCAGCACCCCGAGCACAATATCGCGGCACGGGCAATTCCAATGTTACAATGTGCATGTATTTTTCGTGTAAATAAATTCTTGATCAACATTATTTATGTGTCTATATATTTGTAATCTGGGTTTATTTTATCCTAATAAAACGGGTACAAACGTCTCTGAAACACTCGTCGTGTGGGATTTTCTTTTGCGAAGTCGAGGATCGAGTACGAAGGAAAGAAAAAATGCGAACCGCTGCCAGGCTGACGACGCCGTCTCGGCGGCTCGCGAGTATGGTCATAGCAACCAATCCTCGCTCGCCGATTGGTGACATCGCCGCCGGCGGCCGGCACCGGCCGCCGGCTGCCGGACAATTTGGGTCTCGGCACCAAATTCTCCGGCAAGCTCTCCGGCGAGGAATACTGACCGTTTTTGAGGACTATCGCCGTCGCCCGGCGAGTTCAGAACGGCAAACGGCGAACGGCAAGCTGCTTTGCCGGTAGTGTGGGCGCCCCTTTACACCGGCCCCTTCGTTGTCATGGCACGCCTCAGCGATGTCACATACGTGGTATCTCGGCTCTTATCGGCTGGCCGCCGTTCCAACAAGACGAACGTCGTCCACGTAGCTCGTCTTAAGCGTTTCCATCAGCGGAGCTCAATTATTGCATTCTCATAAAATTTTAAGTGTGTCGGATCTTAATAAATATAATCTCGCCATTATCGTTTATAGGGCACTGCACAATAATCTTCCTGTATTCATAATACCCAGGACATCCTTGGTGAACACCAATAATACTAGATTTGCTAGTACAATAATTTCATTCTGCCGATAGTTCGCACCAACTACGGCAAGCAAACATTACACTTTTCAGCACTGGCTTTTTGGAATTCACTGCCATCTCCTTTAAAACTACTAAATGCTCATAGGTTCCGATCCGAACTCAAGAGCTTTCTGCTAAATTCGTCTTATTCTGGTTCTTTATTGCGCTAGGTGTTGCTTTATTTCTCTTTTTTTTTCGTTCGTTACTTTTTTCCTTATCTTACTGTCCTCTCGTGTCTTTGAATCCCTTTTCAATGATCTACCTTATTTGCCTATTGTACTTTGTATATTTGAGTTTTATTATCTCGCATAGTGCTGTACTGTTTATCCCATTTTGTCTCCCACCCATCCGTGTTACTTTGATTGACTAAGGCACATTCCTTCACCTGTTCCATGCTTCTTGATAACGTTGTTTTCAGGTTAGTTTCTCGCTTGTATCTATCACAATTATTAAGTCCACGTATTGCCATTTTGTATTCTTCACCATGTTACCACGCACAGGAGGTCCCATTTCAGTTTGTAACTACGGGACCTCCTTCTGTATATACTTACCATGTATTTTTCTTCTTCCTTGACGTCAAATAAAATAATTCTGAAAAAAATAATTCTGAATTCTAATTCTGAACCCCATCATTAATTTAGATTAGTAAGCATCTCTGTGTTGATTATATTTTTGGCTTGTATATATTTTGTTCACTTGTCGGTTTGCCGTGTTATAAAAGTTTGGTTTGCTGTGACAAAACGCTACTGTCGTCAAGCGTCTCTCACTCCCTCTCCCACTCTCGGTAGTACACCCCTCCGAGATCTTCTCCGGCGGTAATTCGTGACATAAATTGGCGAGCCTGCCAGGATTAACATCTCCAGGCCCAGTCACGAATGATCGTCGGAGAGTGCCGAGATGGATTGGGAGCGTTTGGCGGCGATCGCGAAGAGCAGGAACCTATCAGGAAAGGAGGCTCTGAGGTTTTTTGAGGAATGTGCACGAGAACGCGATGAACAATATGAGCGGGAAAAAGAGCAACATGAAAGGACCGTAGCTATACTAAAGCAACAGATAGCTGAGGCCGAAGGGAAGCTGATGTACCGGAAAAGGGAGGAGACATCGTGTGTAAATTTGCCAGTAGTGCAAACAGTTGAATTTAGTGAACATGACATGGAAATTAGCCAAATTCAGAAAATTCAGGTGAACGAGGACAGTGTCTCGGTAGGATCAGAGAAGGACGACGCGGTTACGCGGTTAAGTCTAGAGGAGCTCGAGTCGGAGGTTGAGGATGCGGGCGTAGGCGCCCAAGAGTTTATTGAGGATGCGGGCGTAGGCGCCCAAGAGTTTATTGATGATGCGGGCGTAGGCGCCCAAGAGCTGTTGAGCGCAGCGGAGGAGAAAGCGCACCCACTGCCGGTGCAGGAGGACAACGTAGAGTGCATTGCAGGTCGCTGCAAGCACACACTTGACGGAGGGCGTATTGCAGGTTGCTGCAAATGGAGTTTTGACGGGGTTTGTTCTCATAAGAGCCCCACAGTGAGGGACGTGACATTGAGTCACGATCCGTGCGAAAATGGTGCCGTGCTCGAGAGTGAGCACAGCGAAGGTGAAGTCCGCGATCGGAGCGGTACAAGCAGAAGTGAGGAGGTCACAGGGGAGGAAGAGGCAGACGCGTACGCTGCCAACGGACGTGACGCTAAGGAGCGTCAAAGAAGGCGAGCTGGAAAGAAGCGAAATGCGAGCGAACGCGGCGAGGTTAAGGTGCGTCGAGCAAGTAGACGCCGTAGAAAGGGCGTTCGCAAGAACCGAAAGAGCGGCAAACGCGATAAATGTTCGAAGCGTTTGCGACCGCACAGGGCTAGTGCTAAAAGCGAGAGAAAGGTTGTTGTGGAGAGGCGTTTCATGAGCGTCAGAACGAGGAAACGCTGCGGCATGGCTAATCGTTTGCAACTGCGTTGGCGACAGCGTGTGTCAAGTAGGGACGCGAGAGAAATGATTCGGAAGAAGCGTTTTCGTTGGAAAGAGGACGAACGCAGGCGTCGCACAAGGCGGGCGCGACGGTGCGCAGTGAATAGACGCGCGAGAGAACGTTGGTTGAGGATGCATTTGACCGTGAAAGATACTAAGTGCGACAGCCACACCAGGAGTTCGCGAGCGAATTCAGCTAGGAAGGGACGCGTGAGAAGGGTTGGCAATGCTAACAAACGCCGCCGCCGTAGCGAGCGTTTGAGACGACGAGCACATGCGAGGAGGCGCGCAAGAGAGTGGCGCGAGCTGCCGACTGGGAGAAAGCCCAGAGTTAAAGCGGAAAGATACTTTCTGTGGCCCCTGAAGAGAAGAAGATGGTGGGTTTAAGACAGGATAGCTTTTGATGGAAACGAACTGGGACAGGCTAAAGGAAATAGATAGACACAAGGAAACAGCAGAGCAGTTAAAGTAGGCAGTGCTGAATAGAAAATTCAATAATGTAAACAGATAGGGAAACTATTTGCTAAAAGTGTGTAGAGAAATGGTGATTTAAAAGGACCAAGAGCAGATGATGGCATCAAAAAAAAAAATCGGAGGTCTTAAGGAATATTAGTTTTTGAAAGGAAAGAGAATGTGGGGATTGTCAAGTGTGGGTACAGAGGTAGAGGTGAAAAGGAAAAATAGTAAGAGTGGAGAGAGCAATGGGGCAAGAGGCATACCATGGACTGTCGCAGCAAGGCAGTGTATATTCTGTTGGTAGCCAACGATCTGAGAGAAAGGGCAAGAGGATCGTGAGGAGATACCTATAAACAATATATATAGGGAGATGAGAAGAGAGTGAGCAGTTAACCAGCTGAAGGGAAAGGAAAGAGAACGTGCTGATTTCCAAGCGAGGGCATAGGTTATAGTGTGACACAATATGAAAAGCTGATAGAGCAGTAAGTCTGCATAGCAGGGAATATTGTAGCCAGGTAATGTATGTTGTGTATGTGTCCGTAACCAAATGAGTGGAAAAGATGAAATTTTGCTGAGAAACGACGACTGGGCTGTATGCCAAAGAGTGCTGAAGTGTATTCATATGTATAGTGATGTATTAGTGTAGTTTGTGGTGTTGTTTGTGAACGTTCATGACTATTACAAAAAGTGAACTTCAAGTGAAAGTGATGTGATGAATATTCTTTAATATTTCGAAGTTATCACTGATTTGTTTTGTGCATTGTATACTCCGTTGGTGTTATGGTAGGGAACTTAGTGAGCATTTATGACTCGCGTTGAAAGTGAACATTGTGTCTAGTGATTATGTTTGTTAGTGCTGTGTGTGGTGAACAATGTGCGCAGTGGGCGAACGAGGTAGTGTGCGTAGTGTATTGTGTGAGACAGTGAAGTGAGGTGCATACTACGTCGACACAAGCAGCACCCATGCCACAGCAGAGTCACAGTCACCACCCGCAAAGGATCGGCAGTGGGAGTTTTTTCAGGGAAAAAACTCCTGAAAAGATGGGCCCATGTCATGAGTCAAAGGGAGGCGGCGCAGAGCAGACGACGACGACGGCGAAGACCGTCCACCGATGAAGCAGCACGTGCGCTCGTGGCGCGTGAAACGAGGCATGAAAAGGGCGCAGCAGCGCTGAGCAGGGGGATTGTCTGCTTGGCTACGGCCGAAGAAGGACGCATCGGCAGCTTCGCTCTGTCGACGGGAACGGCGGGCGTTCAGCTCGGGAGCCCGAGACGCTGGTACTCCGGGGCGTAGCTGTAGACCTCGGCCAAGATTCGAGCGAGGCTCCGCGGAGGTGCTGCAGCCGAGGGTTCCGGACGCGCCGCCAACACTCCCCCTTCGAAGGTCGGCCAGCAGAAATTCACCAGCGCGACGCGTCACCACTGCGAGCGGGGGACCGCACTCGTACTTAGCCTGGCGGCTAGGCCTAACCCTTGGTCAGGCCACGTCATCAGTGGAGACGGGGCGACGGCTTCGGAAGCAAGCGGTCTCTTCTAGCCGTCGTAAAGGACAGCGACGACTTCCTCCCGACGAGTCTCTACACCGGCAGCGGACTTGGTGACGACGAGTGGGAACCGCGCCCGCAACGTAAGAACTTTCCATGTGTTCATCGCGTCGGCGTCGGCGAGGCCACAGTGGCCAGACTCAGGACTAAGCAATGCACCAATTTGAAACTTAACCCCATCATTAATTTAGATTAGTAAGCATCTCTGTGTTGATTATATTTTTGGCTTGTATATATTTTGTTCACTTGTCGGTTTGCCGTGTTATAAAAGTTTGGTTTGCTGTGACAAAACGCTACTGTCGTCAAGCGTCTCTCACTCCCTCTCCCACTCTCGGTAGTACACCCCTCCGAGATCTTCTCCGGCGGTAATTCGTGACACTCCGGCCCCTTCGTTGTCATGGCACGCCTCAGCGATGTCACATACGTGGTATCTGGGCTCTTATCGGCTGGCCGCCGCTCCAACAAGACGAACGTCGTCCACGTAGCTCGTCTTAAGCGTTTCCATCAGCGGAGCACAACCTGACTCGCCCGGTGGGCATCGTCTGCAAGGGGGGAATTGATACGATACGGCGCACACTGAAGTAGAGGATGACGACGTTAGCTCGAACCGTGATCAGTTCGGTCCCTAGGCCTCTCGAATTCCCCATCTGTAAATAAACGCATCTCACCGTAACAATATGACTATACCGTGACCTACAAATCGGGACGCCAACAGCAAGACGCAGGCGGTCTGTCTCGTCACCCGGTCGAAGACGAACCCGCCATCTCGGATAATGAGTCTGACACGCGTTTTCTCTATCTATCAACTGCTTCATGTCGCCGACGAACAACGCCGTGATGCTTCCTTGCGTGAAATCATTGAACTCCTTGAATCAGCCCCTTCTGACAAGTCCCTTCGCCTGTCTTCGAGATGGGGACTGTACCGCCACAATGTTCATCCAGACGGCCCGAACCTACAGCTCGTCATCCCTAAACACCTTCGATCGGCCGTCCTCCACACGACCTTCCAACGGCCGGCCACCTCGGTGTGTCGCGCACTTATGACCGGGTCCGGCGACGCTTCTTTTGGCCAGGGCTTGCTGGCTCCGTCCGCAAGTACGTTGCAGCATGTGAGAAATGTCAGCGCCGTAAAACAACATCAACGCTCCCAGCCGGGTACCTTCAACCCACGGGCGTTCCCTTAGAGCCGTTCTTTCGCTTCGCGGCTTAGGCTCACTTGGCCCTTTTCGCCTCTCTGCATCCGGTAACAGGTGGAATGCCGTGGCCACTCACTACGCCACGCGCTACGCGGTCACTCGTGCGCTCCCACCAAGCTGCGCCGCAGACGTGGCTGATTTCCTTCTCCATGACGTAATTCTGTTAGACGGCGCACCGCGACATCTACTTACGGACCCTGGCCGCATATTTCTTTCAAGAGTACTACTAGACATTCTTAGGTCCTGCCAAGCGAAACGCAAGCTCACTACTTCATACCATCCGCAAACCAACGGCCTCAGAGAGCTTCTCAATCGAACTATTACGGTTTGCTTGCAAAATATGTCTCTTCTGACAACAAAGACTGGGACCTTGCATTACCGTATGTGACATTCGCATGCAATTCTGCGCGCCATGACACCGCTGGCTATTCCCCATTTTTTCTTTTGTACGGCCGCGAACCAGCATTACCTCTAGATACGTCCATTCCGGATCCCACAACACTGACCAGCGAATACGCTCTCGACGAATATGCTTTGGTCGTCTGTACGACCGAAGACACCGCGATGAGCAATTTTCGCCTGGCTCTCTTGTACTGCTATGGTCCCCGGCGCGTCTCGTCGGCCTGTCGGAAAAGCTGTTGCCTCAGTACAGAGGCCCATACCGCGTTCTTCTTCACGTGACTCCCGTGACTTATGAAATCGCTCCTGTCGCCTCTTCTGCACCATCTCCCGCGCAACCTAGTGATATTGTGCACGTCACAAGATTGAAGCCCTACCACGCTCCCGATGATACTGACGTTTAGACGCGCCGAGACGTCGCTTCTGCCGCCGGGGGATGATCCCAGGCAGCACGCCAACACAGGACTGATGTAGGCGTGAAGTCGGCCAAAGTCGGCAAATCGCGCTTGCGCTACTTTCACCCACATCTGCCCGATGATGGCCAGCCAGAATGGCTCCACTGTGGCGAAGCCACCATGGGTCGAACTTGGCCAGCCAGAGTGGGCGGAATTTGGCCAGCTAGAGTGGGCGGAATTTGGCCAGCCAGAGTGGGTGAAATTTGGCCAGCCAGCATGGGCCAAATTTGGCCAGCCAGAATGAGTCGAATTTGGCTAGGTAGTATTGGCCGACGATGCGGGCATTCAGGCTTTTTTGGCGTGTTGTCGGCCCCGCCGACATGGGGAAACCCCTTGTGCGACCGTTCACAGCCATTATGGTGTTTCTAGTGTTTACCCCACGTGTGTCGCGCCGTTTGGATTACAAAAACTTTTATTTTTGTGTTTTTACATTTTCGAAGGGCTATGAAGGCATTTTCGAAGGCACTATGAAATGGACGAACAGTAGTTTGTGTAAATGTGGCTCTCATGCATACGCGAAAGCTCTATTAACACAGTAATAAGTGGGGCGAAGTGGATCCTCTGTACTTTCTATTAATGCGTTCTAAACAAAACAAATAACACAACAAGCGAGGTTTATAGAGAAAGCACTATTTCATTTATTTTCTGGACTTTTAATTGATAATATGCTATTCTCGTGTTGCACCGTCGTAGTGGAAAAGCTTCGGCAAGGATGTAACCTGCGGGAAAAGGCGTGAAAAATTAGCGCAGCTTTGGAGCACATCAGCACTATACTATCATTGTATGCAACTTATGTGCGATTTATGAACAAACGCAGAAATTCAAGACATGTCAGAAACATCTCATAATCGGGCACTACTTTAGAAAATAACAAAATAAAGTTCTATGTTCCAATATTCAACCCCCAGATCCTGGCTTCGCGTCGTTTAGATAACCAAGAGAAAAAACAAAAAAAAAACGTGAGTAAAAATTCTGTCGCAAAGCAAATTTAAAAGCGGCACATTACTGGAAATAGGTGCATTTTGCATTATAATAATTTAATATTTTGGCATACATCGGAAAGAAAAAACATGTAGACATGAGCTAACACGACACCCAACAGGGATGGGGTCTTTAGGCAAAAAATGTCCCTAAATGATAGGTGCAAGCTGCATTATAAGCAGATATTAGAGGAGGAACAGCTTTTCAAGGCGACTTTAAAAATACCATCGCTTGCCGAACTGCCGCACGTGTCCTACACCAAGGAGCGCGTTTACGGTACCACGTTACCTTTAAAAATATGGGCAAGAAATAATAATGTTATGAGAACTACAAGTCACCACACAATGGGTGTTTGATAAAAGCACAGGATTAACTATATGAAGTAAAGCTGCTTTGCGACAAAGTGCGTAGGCTCTTTATTCGAAAATAAAGCGCCGACGCACCTGACGACACAAGTAATATGTGAAGTGGAACCGGTGCTTTAACATCACAACAAAATGTGCCACGTCCCATTTTCAAAACTGGCCAGCAACTTACCGAATTTTGGCATCCGCTCTGCACTCTACACCTGTGAGTCAGCAATACAAATCGGCGACGACACTGTAGTCTCACCAAATGGCGCAGGCTTGTGTTCATATACAACCCATGTCACAGTTGGGATGGGCATTGTCTTAGGAGGCATGTACACTCGCCAAGGAATCGCGCAATCAGCTTGAATGATCGATAAATGCGGTACATAATAAACGATAAACGCGTAGACAGACGGCGCGCAGCCGTTGAAACTCGTTCGTACACCTCTCACGTTGGTAGCAATGCAGCCGCGACGAGACAGCGCGGAAAGTTCCCCGAAAACAGCGTGGTTTCCCCCTCCCAAGGCTGGAAATTCCACCAAAAGCAGGTTCAGAACGACATTCTTTGCAAACTGTAGGTGAGCACAATGGACGTGCGTGGAGGAGGCCGTGACAATGGTGGTCAGTTGGGAAGGGGACGCCCCCCCCCCCTTACGCACTTTTTTTATGTTTAGTTGCTGCTGGCTTAGCAGGTGCTAGGTTAGTACTTCTGGGCAGAGCACGCGCGTTTTTCTTGCTTTCTTTTTTTGTAGTTGTCTCAAAACATGGAAGACAGCATTTCTGCGGGGCAAACATGCACAATGGCGGGGACACCCGCTGGGACTGCATTTGTTAAATGCAACCTGGTGCAGCCTATGGAGTATGCTGGTATGCATGTGTTCTCTTGCCAGCTACTTGTAGCACAGGATTTAGCCGAGGCTGAACCACCCACTCTAGCTAAAAACGCCAGCGAAATGCTGCACTTCACGTAACAATAGCGAGGGCGCGCGGCGTCGCCATTGTACATGAATTTCTGCAAGTTTCTGCAGTGCAGGAAAACACGCGCTCCCTTCCCGTGCGACAAGAAATATTGCCCTGAATCTCTCTCTACTTGCGCCCTTCCAAAAAGAGTAAAACTCTGGTTATAAAGAAATTAGTTTTTAAATACTAGAAAACGCAGATGTGGGCTTCTATCCACACCATAGTCTCATATGAACGTCAGAGACAAATCCTACACTCGCTGCACAGAGCATGCAGTCAAGCTCGATATATTCTGCTCATCTAACTAGTACAACGTAACCGCGATGGCCGATGTGTAAACGAATTCGACATGTATGGAAAGAACGCACTTACGGTCATTACACAAAAAAAAAACAAAGAAATAAAAAAGAAGGAATTATACGCAATGCTCTGGACATATTAAAGGGTCCCTGAAATTTTTTTTTGACATCATTCACACCATAAATAAAGCGAAGCACGATGCATTGAGGCAGCCATGCGCTTATTTCTGTCGCCTTCCTCCTTACCACTGCTGTTCCTCCTCAACTCGATCAGCCGCGGAGTGCGCGCTAGCGACGACTGCGCCTCCCGTGTCATCCGGCCTGCCGAGCACTCCGCAGCGACACAGCGCCTCGATATCATTACTGAGGTCGCCGGCCTCGGCAGTGCTAGCCTCTGTAATAGAGCGCCGGCGACTCGTGTGTAAGCCGCGAGATGCCGGGACAATACCGTTGGCTGAAACGAAGGAGCACTTTGTAGGAGCACGTTGTTCGCAGTTAGGTTCGGAAAATTACGTGCACGTGACTTGCCAGGGGCCAATCAGCGGCCTCCCATCCATCGTTCGATAGGCGGGGGCGTTCGAAAACGCATTTCGGCGAGCCGCTGCGATCTTTTGCGATGCGCGTGTTCAACGCCCTATTGTAACTTACACACTTTACGCAGAGCGCTGAAATCGGTCCTCTAATGATCCTAATGACTCGCTATACCGGATCACCATATTGGCACAAAATCGTAAAACCCGTTTCAGGGTCCCTTTAAGGAATTATTAGACTATAGGCAGGTTTCCCATCTAAGTCCCCGCGACGACGCTAGCGCCGTTGCGGCGGCTGGCGCGTCACCGTCGGGAGAGAGGAGAGCGGTCGCGTCTGCTTGCCCTTGGGGACTGCGGCAGCTAAAAGGCTGTGTCGTCGCCCCGCAACGCAGCAAAAAAAAAAAAAGTGAAATCCTAGTACAGGGCCTTGGAATGGTTCCTTGTAAAAGTAGCACATGTAGCGTTGTGGAATCGAACTTCTGATATTTACAGCAACTTTCCGTAGACGAATTTTCAAAGCTTCCCAATGCGCCAGTAAGTGCTACATGGCAGCGAGCTATGAATTGCAGCGGATTCTTTTCCCTTTAAAAGACAACTTGGTGTTTGCATGAGTTGTAGATGCTAGCAGAATCTTCAGTGTGGCACAACTTTGGGAAAATCTGCGTGCTTTTTGAAGCACGCAAATTTTGCAATATTTTCCCAGATGGCTCCAAATTTTCCCAGATTTGCAGCAATCTCAGAGTGCAGATATAGACGTTTGTAGGTTGTTTTGCCCCAATAAACGTTCAAAAAAAAAAAGAAAAAGCGTTCGGCAAGTTAAATTCTTTAGAGCATTATATTAACTTTATTAGCTTTATAAATTTTAATGTACTGAGTGTTTATAAGCGATTATAAAGGCAGAAAGTTTGCTTTTCTTTCCATAGAGAAATGATCATTTTTCTCGTTTCCAATTTTTGTAAGGATCACGTACTTCGCACATATTTCTTTCTACCCTTTATGCTTAGGCCAAGTTGTTTCACAGTTCTTAATTAAAAGCAAAGCGGCCGCGTTGGCGTGTTCGCGCTTGCTATGTGCGTTTGACGGCGGCGGGTGGACACATCTGGCGCCAAGTGTTTATTTAATCCCCATGTATAACTGGTGGAAAACGTGAGGATGAACAACGCAAATTTAATTAAACAATAGCCCACAAGACTAAACCGCCTAATTGGGGAACGGCCGGGTTCTCAATATCACTGTGCACAACAAAGTTGCTCTAGCACTGGTTGCTGAGAAAATGCGCAACGAATTAACAAAGGAAATGGTTGAACTTGCAGCCAACTCCATTTTTTTCGAGGGAGTATTTACCAACATTTGCGGAATGCGGCAGCGGGTGGTTTCAGCGCCAGCATTTTTGATTTCATCTATTATACCATGCGCGGAGCTCGCCTGCAGGTAAGCTCCAAGCATGGTGTAATAGATGAAAGTACTGGGAACGGTCAGCAACGGCCACCCAACAGAAAGTTACAAATGTTCACCGATATTGGAAAAGACCAAGGTCAATAACACGAGCGCTCACGTCTTCTCGTCCTTTGCTAGCGCTTCGGATTTTTTCATACCCTGCCCACAAGACCGAATATCTAGCCTTCTCGCAATACGTGTTCATTTTCACGTCGAGGTAAAAAAAAAGTGCTATTACGTCCCGCAACACCACGCTCAACGGGCGCGGCGCGTTCACTTCCCCTGGAGTATCGGGGGCGGCCCGCTGAAGGTCTCCCGACGCTAATGAGAAAGTCGCCACAGTGGCGCTGACGGGCTATGCGTTGGTGGAGGCTCCTGGCGGGTGCAACCCGGCCCCTGCATCTGCGTGGTAGTGGAGAGCATGGAGGTGGAAAAGGGAGGTATAAGTTTACTGAGCTTATGCGAGCTGCGATACATGCGTTGCGCTGTACTGGAGCTGCTTTTGAAAGGAATGCACTAGTTTCGCGAACGCACTGATGAAATGTAGTGGAGGTGCACGTGGTCAACAATAGCTTGACTTAGGACGGTCGGTTTGTACTGTAACCCTGCACAAACATATGAAGAAACTAGGGAACAGAAAAGAGCTTTGATTTTCAAGTGATTTTTTTTTCAGTGCGTGTTTGTTGTTTTTATATAACATAAAATACGCGGATCGCCTCCACAAGAACACTATGTGATCACATACACTCTAGTAGAACTCACCAGAAAAGCTCTCTATATATCAATTATAGGTGTGTGCATTTGTTTTCCACCTTTGAGATGAAAAATGCTTGTCATATGACTGCTTTGTATTTTTCGTTTTTGCCTTTTTCGCAAATGTTGTGGTCATGACAAGAGCACTTCATATAAATTTGCAATGCAAAAGGGATCTATGTATTTCATGGTGTATAAAAACAGCTAACATCCTCTGAATATAAAGTTAGCACTAGATTTGTTTTGTCCCCTCGCTGTCACGCTGTTAGCACCGTATACCCTTCCTTTGCATAGGTTGTCAGTAGTATAACGCCGGTTGCGAGAGTTTATTTCCGCTTCAGCGCACCATTAAGTCTGTGCTAGACCTCCTTTATCCACTCGCTGTTGCGCTGTTACCTCCGTATGCCCTTTCCTGCCATAGGTTACTAAATTTCAGTAGTATAGCGCCGCTTCCGACTGTTTATCTTTGTTTGAACATATGAGTGGTGGTTATGCCCATCGATGTAAGCACGCACAGTTTCTATGAATTTTAATTTTCTGACATGAGCTGTCAGATAATTTTCCACCATGCTTGTCGATCCTTCTGGCTAATGTTAACTGCTGCGCCAGCATGTTTCGCAAAGTTCCCGCAAAACAGCCCATACATGTATATATCAAGTTTCTCTATATGCATGCTTTTGTGTGCCCTGTTTATGAAAAACAAAGCGCGCGAACGGAATATTATATGCTGGTCAAAACGCACGTGTGCTATGATCCGGCACTGAAACGCGTGTACATGAATATATGAAGTCCAACTGATTCTTACGTCGAATCTCTCAAGTGAATTTCGGTCATGCTTGTCTCGATCGGATCTTTATTATTATACACAGCAGCCTTACAAAGAGGCCCGGCCGATATCAACCATGAAAGGCTGAGGCGTAGTCGACGTTGCCTCCAGGACGGCAGAAATGACTCAATGTTTCCTGTGAAATAATCTTTCTAGGCAAATATCGTGCCAAATTCGCCATTCCTCAGACGATTCTGATGAGCGGCAAAATAGGCACCATATCTGCCGGAGAAAGTTATCGGCTCAGCCGACGGGGGCTGATAAATGGAGTCGATCAGCCCGTATTGTCTGTAGAAAGGCAAAATCGGCGCCATGGTTCCCTTTGAAAGCCATCGCCTCAGCCGATGTCGGCAGTAACGTGGTATAGCGGCCCCATGTTGCCGATTACACTCGACGGCCTGCCGATATCGGCGGGGCAGCGGCTATAGTAGCCCGACGTTGCCAGTCATTGACGGCGGCGTAGCCGATACTGGCTGGCTCTCGGCAACATTAGGCCGTGGATGGGCCGAACTTTGCCGCCATAAAACCAATATCGGCCCTACGTTGCGTGCTGCCTGGGATGCTACACGCATGTTGGATTTAGCAGCTTGGACGATGCGCGCGGACGCTATCCACCGAGCGAGGAGAAGGAAGAACAGTCTCGTCTCGAGCGGTGGGCTTGGCCGGTCAGCCTTGTCGCTGCGCCTGCAAATGTACCGTTTAAATAACGTTCAGCGCCCCTGCCTCGTCACTCGAGTAACAGTATGACGCATCTAGAAATTCGTTATACACGGCGACCGCGATTAGTTACGTATATATATATCACCTAAACAAAGTGTATACACACAGAGCGTCATCGCTCAGTGTGTACACTTTGTTTATGCAAGACCTTGGTGTCGAGCATTATGCTTGAAAACCTTATGACAGGAATATTTTTCTCAAAGGAAACGATTGAGCCGCACTAACCGCTAAATAATTACACATAAGCTTAGTCGTGACTATAATGTTTGGCGCATACCGATGAACCAGCATTACAGGCTCGACCCACTCCTTAGGACAGACATAAGCAGGAAACCGATAAAAAGCGCTCGCACATTTCTTGTTCGTTGCTGCGCATCCAACGCACGGCACTGCTGAGCGGTGCATAAATTTTTCTTCATTGAACGGCGGTAAGCTGCACGCGCACCAGCAAAAAAACAGCGGCTGCTGTGGTAGACGCGCCAGCGGATGCCTACTATGCGAAACGAAAACACCCGACGACAGCGCCACCGCACCTTCGTGACTTAGGCCGGTGGAGTGTCTAGCTGCACCAATTATTTTAAATTAGAAAAGCATAAATCGCGGGAATGTCTTGTGTACCATTCAAGTATACGGATTAGGGGCCTCTAGATACAGAACAGTTTCCGCACTTGCGGGCATAAATAGCGAAATTAGGCTAATTAACTTTTTAATTATCGATAATTGGTGGCTACAGTAAATTAGTATTTTGGAGTCCGTCCTCGACACTACCTATCTAGACGATCAAATTTGAATAGCGGAGTGCATGGCGGAGCTACGCGAACACATAGTTCCCCTTGGCTAGCTCTTTCAAACAGAAATTACCTGGAAAAAGAGCGTCTCTGACGTTGATGTCCCTGTATCCCCCGTATACGATGACAGAGAGAGTCGACGACAGAGCTAGGTCCTAAGGTGCTTGGCCCCTGTCCCAGCCGCCAGCTGTTCTCGGCCGCCCTCGTGTCCAACGAGATAAGATACGGCGTGGGAATGTGCTGAGCGAGGTTCGGCGTCCTTTTGAAACGGGCAAAAAAGCCGCTAATTGCCTCCCGAGGAAAAGCTTGGACTTCAAAAGGACAGAAAGTTGAGCGAGTTGGTAACATTCCATAATCAAAAGAAGAGGCGTGCAGGACACGGACACAAGAAGAGCAGTGAACACCACGAACGCCGACTAACAACTGAAGCACAGCACAGAGGCGAAAAAGAAAGAAGACACACAGCTTATCTGCGCATGCTCGGAATGGTAGCGCCACCTGTCATACTGTTACACGTGCCGTTCTACGCGATAGACAACTGCTAAGACATTCTATCTCCTCTCTGTTTAAGATAATCGACGGTTGACTCACGCATGCACTTCCACTAATACTAATATGCCAGGCCTCAACCAATAAACTCGTATCTTCGTTCCTATGCCTGTACAGGATCTCGGTTTTGTCTAACTCGGGCATGCAGCTACAGACCTGGCAGTGCAAGGATAGATTGGACGGCGTCCCACCTGATAGCGACCTTCTGTGTTCAATTAATCTTTGATTAATACAACGCGCGGTTTGTGCTGTGCTGTGCTTCAGTTGTTAGTCGGCGTTCGTGGTGTTCACTGCTCTTCTTGTGTCCGTGTCCTGCACGCCTCTTCTTTTGATTATGGAAGCTTGGACTTGCGGGCTGTTTTATCGCGAACGCCTCTGGACGCCGCCGGCACCGCCGAAGAAACGCAGCCGCCGGGCCGGGGCCCCCCGTAGCGGGGCGGCGTGCTTTGTCCAACTTGAGATGCCGTCAGGCGGCAGGGAGAATGTGATTCTGGCCCGATTTGGCTGCCACGGCAGTTGATGTCTTGACCAGCAAGAGAGCAGTCACCGGTGTCGCGGGTCTCGTGTAGTCGGGCATGGAGCAGCCGAAGTGATGAAAACAGTCGTGCACAACATCGGGCCCTCTCTTTGTCTACGGAAGCCGGCGAGACACCAGTGACACCCATCAACTCCTCTACGTAAGTCACGACCATTATTGTTGGACATTTCCGTATAGGGCATAATTATTTTCATTTAATGTTCTTTTTCTATTCACCGCATTGCGGTGTCAGAAGGAAGCGTGCGCTGTGCCGCACCAGAGATAGTGCATCGAGCTAGTTCTCCTTATGTTTTCTTTTCATCTAATTATTTTATCACCAATGTTAATTCCTGCATTGTTTATATTTGTATTGATACCTTGTCGCATGTATTTTCGCCGAGTTCCTGTCGCGCGTGTTCCTATAGTCTGAGTTCATTTCTTTTTGTAATTGCCTATTGCCTTGCTCGTGATTATATGCTTTTGCTTTTGTTTTTTAAGCACCTATCCGTTTTTGTCTGAGAGTGCGTCAGTCAGGACCAACACCACCACATGTGCCACCCGCACGGGTCGGCTGGCGAACTCAAGATAAGTGAAGTTCAAAAGGACAGAAAGTTGAGCGAGTTGGTAACAGTCCATAATCAAAAGAAGAGGCGTGCAGGACACGGACACAAGGAGAGCAGTGAACAACACGAACGCCGACTAACAACTGATGCACAGCACAGAGGCGAAAAAGAAAGAAGACACACAGCTTATCTGCGCATGCTCGGAATGGTAGCGCCACCTGTCAAACGGTTACACGTGCCGGTCTTCGCGATAGACAACTCCTAAGGCTTTCTATCTCCTCTCTGTTTAAGCTAATCGACGGCTGACTCACGCATGCACTTCCACTAATACTGATTGTCACCAAACCCGTGCAATGATGTACGGGGCGCGATCGCCGGAAATAATTCCAAGAACCAACGTCTTGGTTCCCCGAAAAAGATCCCACGAAAGCTTGGACAATAAGATTTTTGGTCCCCTTTAGCACACTAGCAAAACGCCAGCAGTGGTTCAAAGACCGAGTCAGAGCCAAGGGTGGTCAAACAAAACAAATATATTTTCATCAAGTAGGCAGGCACACAAACGTACACAACACGGCTTTCACAACTCAAAACACAGATGGGTCGCAAAGTCATACAAGGCCAACCAACACGAACAAGTTCATGCACTGCAACAATGAACAAAACACAAAGAGTCCTATTCACCAAGACACTCGGCGTCTTCTTGCAGGTGGCCTGTCAGCTGGCTCGGCGTCTGAGTCACGCAGACTTCTTGCTTCTTCTTTTTACTTGCAGCTCTTCTCTCTCTTCGTCTCTTCTTCGCCCCTCCTTGCGCGGCCCGTGTCCGACCGCTTATATAGTCCTGGGAAAGGGTACTAGAAGGTTCCGTAGGGCCACGTGACCCAGAGCACACATACAATTGGGAACCTTCTCGCCCACTCTCGAACCTTCTTGGTTGGGGCGGTGCCTCTCTCTCTCTCTCACTGCGCGGGGAGCGTCGGCGTGTGCTCTCCGCTTCCCTTCTCTCCTTACGTCTGTCCCGCGCGCGCGCTCTCCGCGATAAGAAAGCTTCTACAACATTCTGGCCTTTTGTAGGCGCGGCGTGACTTTTGAGTGCCTCTTCCGAGCGCCGTTTTTCTTGTTGTTGTTTCGGCCTTTCGGCGCCGGGTTTTACTTCAAAATAGGCACTATTTTGTGACACTGCCCCCCACTTTAAGAATATTATGAAATAATATTCAAAAACACACAAAATAGTGCACACACAAAATTAACCACACGAGGTTCCACAAGTCTCTCTGACAATCAATAGCACATAAGTCCGCTTGAGAGTTCAAACACATGAGTCCACACACGGAACGTCGCGACAGTTTCACAATGAATCGCGCACACACGTCACGTAAAAATACATCGCTTGAAAGCTTCACAACTCGTCACGCATACACGCGTAATACAATAACACTGAATACATGCATTTTCTCCAAGTTTACAAAACATCCAAATGTAACACACACATCGATACAAGAGAACATTGTTCACTCAACATGAACACTTGCAAATAGTCACAACACACGCTGGTTCATCCTTCTAATGGGCAGTTAAGTTCAGGATCTCGAGACTGCCTTTCTCTTGCGCCGCTGTTTGTTCTTTTTCTTTTTCTTCCGGGTGAATCTGGGCGCTAGTGGTTGTGAACGACCCTTATCCACTTGTTCGCAACGCTGTGTTGGCTCCGATGCGATTTGCAGTTCCTTCTCATCTCTGTCGATCTTCGGAGTCTCCTTGTTCGGTGCTTTATTCTTATTCTCCGAACTCTCATCAGAAGTTGCGCTGTTAGTGCACACCCCATCTGACTGTACTTCAATGCGCGGTGTCACGGGTACAGCAACCTCTCGCCGTTCGCGAGGCTCCTTGGCTTCGAATGAAGCTTGTGCTGAATTCTTCTCGGAGTCCGGCATTACAGAATGCTCAACAGGCTTCTCTTCGAATCGAGTTCGAGCTGCAGCTGCTGGTGGTTCCCGATGGAGTTCATTCTTCGGCTCTTCACATCGAGGCTTCGGGTCGTTAGGGCCTCGTGCACCTCTGATATTTCCCACGATCAGATCATAAAGTGGGTTCTCCATACACAGAGCCGTAACGATCCCACTGTAGTAGGGGGTTTCCACCTTGATCCTCGCTTCAGGGAGCCTCCTCGCTGTACCATCAATTAGGCAAACGATACCTTTCGCGCCTGTGAGCTCGTGGTTCCGGACCAAGTTCCTTCGCACAATTACTGTGCTGCTACCAGTATCCCGTAACACGCTTACACGCCTTCCTGCTACTTTTCCAAAAAGTACTGGCATATTCTTATCCAGTGTTCCGGGGCGTGTAGTTGTTATAGCACCGACGATTGGAACTTTCTTTCCGTCCTTAAGTTCCAAGAAGCCCTGAACTTTCTCATCCTCTTCCTGTTTCGGCGGGGCATATACACAGGACACCTGCTGAACCTCTTTCACTTCATTCCGACACGTGTCAGCTTTGTGACCGGTCTGTCCGCATTTAAAGCACTTCGCACTCGGGCGAGAAAAATTTGTTCGGCAGTCACTAGCACGATGTCCCAGCCGATTACATAGGAAACACCTCGTAACAGGTTTCGGAGGGATTCTTCTTTCCTCAGGTGCCGATTGTTTCACATCTTCCATTCCCTCCCTTCTGATCTTGCCAAGATTGGTGCTTCCTTGCGCTTCCAAGAATTGGTCTGCTAATTCCAGCATGTCACTGAGAGACTCGGCTTTTCTCTCTTTCAGATAAAGAGACAGGCTCGGGTGGCAACTGACGAGAAATTGCTCCTTAATGAGAAGCTCTCTAAGCGCACCGTACTCCTGTTCAATTCCCGAAAGTTCAGTCCACCGATCAAAATAGTGGCTGAGTCGCGCAGCATACTGCGTAGCAGTCTCTCCATCGGCGGGCTTTCCCGTCCTGAACTTGTCTCGGAAGCCTTCTACAGTAAATCTGAATCGTTTCAGCAAGGCGGCTTTAACCCTTGCATAGTTCGAGGCATCCGCAGGCGTCAACCTGCCATACACACTGAGTGCTTCGCCGCTCAAACAAGTGCTCAATGCCGTTGCCCATTGTTCTTCCGGCCAATTCTGACTTCTAGCAACGGTTTCAAATCTGTGCAAGTAGGCGTCCAAATCATCCTTTCTCTCATCGAACGCCACAAGCAGCTTGCTTGGATTCAGTCGGAACGAGTACTCTTCTCTTTCCGTGCTGTCGACTCGAACAGGCGCGTCAACGCGCTGTTGCAAACGGAGACGTTCAAGCTCCAACTCATGCTGCCTTTGCCTTTCTCTCTCAGCCATCTCCGCTTCTCTCTCTTCTTTCGCTCTTTCAGCCGCTATCCTCTCCTTCTCGATCTCCGCTTTCAGCTGCTGTTCCATTCTTTCTCTTTCTTCTTTCGCTCTTTCCGCAGCTTCTTTTTTCTCTTGGTTCACCCATTTCCGTAACTCAGCTCCAGTTAGACCCATCTTTTCACCAAGGGCAATCAATTTCTCAAGATCCATGGTGCCCATCCACAAAATCTAGCCGCGTGCACAAACAAATATCTGCCTATACCTCAGCTCTCAAAATATTTTCTGCACACAGGTTAGCGAGGACGTGGTGCAACACACAATATCGTATACGCCAGCACGTACACAACCCAAGGCTCGTCCTCCGTACTTTGAACACACTTAAGCGCCAAAGAAGTCCTGTCGCGGACGCCAGAAATATTGTCACCAAACCCGTGCAATGATGTACGGGGCGCGATCGCCGGAAATAATTCCAAGAACCAACGTCTTGGTTCCCCGAAAAAGATCCCACGAAAGCTTGGACAATAAGATTTTTGGTCCCCTTTAGCACACTAGCAAAACGCCAGCAGTGGTTCAAAGACCGAGTCAGAGCCAAGGGTGGTCAAACAAAACAAATATATTTTCATCAAGTAGGCAGGCACACAAACGTACACAACACGGCTTTCACAACTCAAAACACAGATGGGTCGCAAAGTCATACAAGGCCAACCAACACGAACAAGTTCATGCACTGCAACAATGAACAAAACACAAAGAGTCCTATTCACCAAGACACTCGGCGTCTTCTTGCAGGTGGCCTGTCAGCTGGCTCGGCGTCTGAGTCACGCAGACTTCTTGCTTCTTCTTTTTACTTGCAGCTCTTCTCTCTCTTCGTCTCTTCTTCGCCCCTCTTTGCGCGGCCCGTGTCCGACCGCTTATATAGTCCTGGGAAAGGGTACTAGAAGGTTCCGTAGGGCCACGTGACCCAGAGCACACATACAATTGGGAACCTTCTCGCCCACTCTCGAACCTTCTTGGTTGGGGCGGTGCCTCTCTCTCTCTCTCACTGCGCGGGGAGCGTCGGCGTGTGCTCTCCGCTTCCCTTCTCTCCTTACGTCTGTCCCGCGCGCGCGCTCTCCGCGATAAGAAAGCTTCTACAACATTCTGGCCTTTTGTAGGCGCGGCGTGACTTTTGAGTGCCTCTTCCGAGCGCCGTTTTTCTTGTTGTTGTTTCGGCCTTTCGGCGCCGGGTTTTACTTCAAAATAGGCACTATTTTGTGACACTGATATGCCAGGCCTCAACCAATAAACACGTATCTTCGTTCTTATGCCTGTACAGGATCTCGGTTTTGTCTAACTCGGGCATGCAGCTACAGACCTGGCAGTGCAAGGATAGATTGGACGGCGTCCCACCTGATAGCGACCTTCTGTGTTCAATTAATCTTTGATTAATACAACGCGCAGTTTGCCCTACATAAAAACGTCCGCAGCTAAAAGGAGTCTTATAAACTACACCTATGCGACAGTCGGTGAAATTGTTCTTGGCTAGGTGCTTAACCGGACAGATATCCGTTCGCTTCTTACCGTCTATCTGCTCATTTTTTCTATGCACTGCAGCACAAACCCTTCCTAACTTAGTGGGAGCCGTAAACACAACATTAACCCCATATTTACTTCCCACTTTCTTAAGCCTGTGCGAAACAGCGTGGATATACGGAATACTCACGACCTTTTTCTTGTTAGTGATACTCTCTGCTACAGCTTTTTTTCCGGTCGAAATCGACTTCTTAAGACGCTCAGCTACTGTGGCTATGGCTAGTCTAGGGTAACCTGCTTCTAAGAGGCGCTCGACCTGCGCATTAAAGCTAATGGTCAAACGGTGCACGCACGACTTCGATAGGGCTGACTTTAAACAGGACAAGGCTATTCCGTTTTTTACTACTTTCGAATGCTTGGAGTCAAAGTTTAACAACGGCTTAGATGCTCTAGGGGAATACTGCCAACCCACGTGATTCTGCTCAAATGACAAGGAGATATCTAAAAATTGTATTACGTTTCTCTCCGGTAGTTCTTTCGTAAACCTTAGACCATCTCCATTAAGTTTAAATTGATCGCTTACGTAGGTGACGACGGATTCAAAATCATCCTTACTACAAAGTACCAAGTAATCGTCCGCATACCGAAATACCCTAATGATGCGGTCCCCTAAGGCCTCTTTTAAACGGCAGTCAAACTTGCTCAAGTATAGATCACTTAGAATAGGGGCTACCTTTGAACCTATACAAATCCCTGATTTCTGCACAAACACGCCTTCCCTGTATCCAACTAATGTTGACGTTAAGTACATGGAGAGAATTTCTAGAAAGGTACCTGTGGAAACTCCGCATCTATCTATGAAACCGGACTCCTGCCCTTGTTCTTGAATACATTCTTTCACGCAATTTAGTAAACCTTCATGCGGCAACGAGTAATACAAATCTTCTACATCCATGCTAAACGCTGTGCAGTGGCCAGGATTTTCCTCTGTTAACAACTGAACTAGAGCCTGAGAATTACGTACACGGAAGGGGTCAGAAAAACTTAAGGATGTGAAGCACTTCTGCAAATAGCTAGCTACACAAACTTGCCAAGTCCCTGACTCTGATACAATCGAGCGGAAAGGAATTTCTGGCTTGTGGGTTTTCGCCGAGAAAAATAATTCTAAAGTGAGCAGTTTTGCCTTTTTAACACTGGAAGCTACCTTATCTAGATTATGTTTCAACAGGAGATCGACAGCTCGTTGTTTTACTAAAGATGGTTTCAGTTTCACAGGTCTAAAATTCTTTTCTACAGCTGCTGAGGCTTTATCAGAAAAAGTGCTATTCGGCATTATTACAAAACAACCTTCCTTATCAGATACAACAGGTCGAAGCTTACTTTCCACACAGTAATTTACAACCGGTCGGATAGGGTCAGAGGCCTTAACGAGATCGTTCGAATGCTTGATGCTGGCGAAGCAATCTGAAATACATCGAGACCGTTCAACTTCCGGAATAACCTTAGTTATAGATCGAGGTAAGCTTAAAACGTCAACTTCTTTTAGGTTAGGATGAAAACAGTACTTAGGGCCTAATGCTAGAATTTTCTTGTGGTCCTCGTCCAAAACGGCGTCTCCGAGAATCATTACCTTTTCCGACGGCGATTTAGTAGAAAAAGAATTCCTCTTACTTTGCAGTAGATCCGGTAGCTTCGTCCTCCACAAAAAATCCGCGTGCTGCTCGGAAACTCTCAACCAATTGGCGCAAGTGCGGTTCCTTTGAAGGTCTCCCCTGGTGGCGCAGCTGGCTTCTAAACATTGGCGATAAAATCTGACTTGCCGCCAAGCTTCGGCTGAAATAATCGCGCAAATCCTGTTCGCGTGTCCCGTAGAAGGAAGAAGGAAACCGCACAACATCTGAATTTCCATCGGAATGATATTATTGCGTTTGAACCACGACATAATTCTAGCGCGAAACATACATATAGCAATTAAAGAGGCTAAAGAAGCAGGATTGCGCAGATAAGTAGGAGAACACGGAAAAGGGCTCAGGGTACTAGAAATGAAGTTCAAAAGGACAGAAAGTTGAGCGAGTTGGTAACAGTCCATAATCAAAAGAAGAGGCGTGCAGGACACGGACGCAAGGAGAGCAGTGAACAACACGAACGCCGACTAACAACTGATGCACAGCACAGAGGCGAAAAAGAAAGAAGACACACAGCATATCTGCGCACGCTCGGAATGGTAGCGCCACCTGTCAATCTTCTTCTTTACTAAAACAACGAGCTGTCGATCTCCTGTTGAAACATAATCTAGATAAGGTAGCTTCCAGTGTTAAAAAGGCAAAACTGCTCACTTTAGAATTATTTTTCTCGGCGAAAACCCACAAGCCAGAAATTCCTTTTCGCTCGACTGTATCAGAGTCAGGGACTTGGCAAGTTTGTGTAGCTAGCTATTTGCAGAAGTGCTTAACATCCTTAAGTTTTTCTGACCCCTTCCGTGTACGTAATTCTCAGGCTCTAGTTCAGTTGTTAACAGAGGAAAATCCTGGCCACTGCACAGCGTTTAGCATGGATGTAGAAGATTTGTATTACTCGTTCCCGCATGAAGGTTTACTAAATTGCGTGAACGAATGTATTCAAGAACAAGGGCAGGAGTCCGGTTTCATAGATAGATGCGGAGTTTCCACAGGTACCTTTCTAGAAATTCTCTCCATGTACTTAACGTCAACATTAGTTGGATACAGGGAAGGCGTGTTTGTGCAGAAATCAGGGATTTGTATAGGTTCAAAGGTAGCCCCTATTCTAAGTGATCTATACTTGAGCAAGTTTGACTGCCGTTTAAAAGAGGCCTTAGGGGACCGCATCATTAGGGTATTTCGGTATGCGGACGATTACTTGGTACTTTGTAGTAAGGATGATTTTGAATCCGTCGTCACCTACGTAAGCGATCAATTTAAACTTAATGGAGATGGTCTAAGGTTTACGAAAGAACTACCGGAGAGAAACGTAATACAATTTTTAGATATCTCCTTGCCATTTGAGCAGAATCACGTGTGTTGGCAGTATTCCCCTAGAGCATCTAAGCCGTTGTTAAACTTTGACTCCAAGCATTCGAAAGTAGTAAAAAACGGAATAGCCTTGTCCTGTTTAAAGTCAGCCCTATCGAAGTCGTGCGTGCACCGTTTGACCATTAGCTTTAATGCGCAGGTCGAGCGCCTCTTAGAAGCAGGTTACCCTAGACTAGCCATAGCCACAGTAGCTGAGCGTCTTAAGAAGTCGATTTCGACCGGAAAAAAAGCTGTAGCAGAGAGTATCACTAACAAGAAAAAGGTCGTGAGTATTCCGTATATCCACGCTGTTTCGCACAGGCTTAAGAAAGTGGGAAGTAAATATGGGGTTAATGTTGTGCTAACGGCTCCCAATAAGTTAGGAAGGGTTTGTGCTGCAGTGCATAGAAAAAATGAGCAGATAGACGGTAAGAAGCGAACGGATATCTGTCCGGTTAAGCACCCAGCCAAGAACAATTTCACCGACTGTCGCATGGGTGTAGTTTATAAGATTCCTTTTAGCTGCGGAAGTTTTTATGTAGGGCAGACTGCGCGTTGTATTAATCAAAGATTAATTGAACACAGAAGGTCGCTATCAGGTGGGACGCCGTCCAATCTATCCTTGCACTGCCAGGTCTGTAGCTGCATGCCCGAGTTAGACAAAACCGAGATCCTGTACAGGCATAAGAACGAAGATACGCGTTTATTGGTTGAGGCCTGGCATATCAGTATTAGTGGAAGTGCATGCGTGAGTCAGCCGTCGATTAGCTTAAACAGAGAGGAGATAGAAAGCCTTAGGAGTTGTCTATCGCGAAGACCGGCACGTTTAACCGATTTACAGGTGGCGCTACCATTCCGAGCGTGCGCAGATAAGCTGTGTGTTTTCTTTCTTTTTCGCCTCTGTGCTGTGCATCAGTTGTTAGTCGGCGTTCGTGTTGTTCACTGCTCTCCTTGTGTCTGTGTCCTGCACGCCTCTTCTTTTGATTATGGTCAAGCTAAGTGTACCGCTTCGAGGCTTTTAGGGCGCCGCAGGCCTAAGCATAAGTAGAAGCCTACGGGTCTGCCGAAACGCCGCTACTGAACGGCGCGCCTGAGCGAAGTGTGTGACATATTCTGGCGTCCGCGACAGGACTGGCCAACCGAGTGGTGGTGTCT